>JANKYE010644079.1:0-10984 GCA_032467995.1 Erythroxylum dillonii | reverse complement strand
GTCTTAGGGTAAGGTTCCAACGCAACTTTTCGTTTCCTAAGATTTGCGCTTTCGGATGTCGGCATTTGCTTCCGTTTCGTTCCGTTTCGAATTCGAAAAGAATCCGTTCTTTCGATTTTTGTTTTCGATTCTGTTTGCTTCGTTTCCGTTTCCGTTTTCCAGTTGGGATCCGACTTCGAGATCGGGTCCCAACAAATCTAATCTCAAAGAGGTACTCTCGAAATACATCTCCACTATTAAGGTTAAGATGCAAAACCAAGAATCTTCTATAAAAAATTTGGAGAATCAGATAAGCCAGATTGTAAGTTTGTTGAAGGAAAGGCCTTCGAGTTCATTGCCTACCATTACTGAGTCCAACCCGAGAGAACATATAAAGGCAATCTTATTGAGGAGTGGTAGATAGTTTGAGGAAGTTAAGGAGAAGCAGAAGGATAAAGAAGTGGAAAAGAATGAAGAAGAAGAGGAAAGTCAGGACAGTAACAAGGAGGCCAAGGAAGCACCAGCTGCAAAGGAGGATCATCCAAGATTATTTACTGACCCCATCACACATCCAGTAAGACCTCGGATTCCTTATCCTTAAAGGTTGAAAGGTACGCAATTACATAAGCAGTTTGGTCATTTTCTCGAGATATTTAAAAAGTTACATATAAACATTCTTTGTGTTGAGGCCACAGTGCATATGCCTTATTATGCTAAGTTTTGAAAGAAATTTTGTATAATAAGAGGAGGCTTGAGGAGTATGCCATAGTGAAGCTCAATGAGGAGTGTTCGGCCATATTGTCGAGAAAGTTGCCACAGAAGCTTAAAGATCTAGGGAGTTTTAGTATTTTTGTGTTATTGGTGATTTTTATCCCCCTAATTTTTCTTATGCTCAAAAGCAAACAAATTTGTATGAGGTAAGATACTGGGACGATCCTTTTCTTTACAAGATTTGTGTGGATGGTATTATTAGGCACTGCATTCCTAAAGATGAAATGTCCTTTGTGTTATATCATTGTCATTCTAGAGAGGCTGGGGGACATAATGGTGCATCCAGGAAAACTCATAAGGTTTTAGAGTGAGGTTTCTATTGGCCTACCTTATTTAGGGATGCATTTGTATTTGTCAAATCTTGTGATAGGTGTCAAAGGGTCAGGAACATTAATAGGAGACATGACATGTCATTGACTAACAATCTTGTTTGCGAGGTTTTTGATGTTTGGGGCATAGATTTCATGGGATCGTTCCCTAAGTCTTTCTCCAATCAATATATATTAGTTGTTGTTAATTATGTCAACAAGTGGGCTATCATTAGTTTTTAAAAGAAGAATATTTTTACACGTTTTGGCACACCTAGGGCTATCATTAGTGATGAGGAGTCTCATTTTTACAACAAATTTTTTTATTCATTATTAGCTAAGTATGGGATGACCCATATGGTTGCTACTCCATATCACCCCTAAACTAGTGGGCAAGTTGAAGTCTCAAACAGGGAATTAAAGAAACTACTAGAGAAAACAATTAATGCTTCTAGGAAGGACTGGTCTTTAAAGCTAGATGATGCCCTTTGGGCATATAGGACCACATTTATGACACCCATAGGCATGTCACCATTCAGGATAGTATATGGCAAGTCTTGTCATCTTCCAGTTGAGTTAAAGTATCGTGCATACTAGGCTACCAAATTTCTTAACTTTGATTTGTCTTCTGTAGGTGCTAAGAGACTTATGCAGCTTCATGAGCTTGAAGAGTTCCGTTTGGATGCTTATAACAATTCGAAGATGTATAAGGAGTGTGTGAAGAAGTGGCATGACAAGAAGATCCTCCATCGAGACTTTGAGGTAGGCAACTAGGTATTAATCTACAACTCCTGTCTTCGTCTTTTTCCAGGGAAGCATAAGTCAAAGTGGTATAGCCCATTTAGGGTGATCCAAGTCCTTCCTTTTGGGGTCTTTGAGGTAAAACGAGAAAATGAAAAATCTTTCAAAGTAAATGGAAAATGAGCTAAATTGTATATGCCCAAGTTTGTAGATAATTCTGAGGAGCGATTGTCTCTTTATGACACTTCACCTCGTTGATCGCAGTGAATACCTTCCAATAGGACTGTAGTTTTCTTTCTTTTCTTTTCTCGTTGTTTCCTTTGCATTTCTTTCTAGTTTAATGCATTTCAATGAGTTTTTTTGAGTTTTCATTAGGGTTTACGTGGTTGGTGACAAAGAGTTCTTAGCCGATTCTTTTTCAGGGACGTTTCTTCTTCCTCTTTCCCCTCTTTGTGTTTGATTGTTGGCTACTTGAACATTAGGGACAATGTTCATATTAAGTGTGTGGGGATTGAGATTATATGCATGCTGATGTTTATGATATTGATGTTGATGTTGAGAGATACACACTTGAATGGTTGCAACTCTTTTGGTAGCTAACTTGGGTACCATTTTTGATGAATTTGACCATACGATTCTGTCAAAGTAGTTGGAGGGAGAATTGATGTGTATGCGTGAACTTGGATTAGGCAGCTTGAGAGGATAGTGAGCCATGTCGATTGATTAAAGTAGTTGATTACATAAACTTAGTCAATAACTGATGCTGAGTGATGAGGCAATGTATGGAGTTTTGATGGATTTTCATTTAATCACATGTGAGGTCTTGAGCTATATGACTGCATCTCATTGTCATTTAGTTTATTTTTTGTATATGATGCTTCCCTATATGGATTACCTTTAGAACTTGCTCTGAACCTATTTGATACTTCTAGTTATATGCTTTATGGATAAAGGCCTTCTTTGTTTTTAACCTTTAGCTTAAATGACCCACCAAGTCATTTTCCCCTTGTTATCCCCTTTGAGCCTTTGACCTTGTTGTTTTCGTATTTAATCACATTACATTGAAACCTAAAAATCTTTTAGCCTGACCCTTTTACAAGTTGAATGAAGTACTAAGTATTTGATGTCCTTGACTTAGGCACTTTTTTTATATACTATTCTGAGATATTTTAAAGATACATCTACTCAATTGTTGTTGATTTGTGCTACTACTATTCTATCTTCTTTTATGTTTAGTGTTATAAAAAAACTAAAAAGAAAAACTAAAAAAAACAAAAGAAGAAAGAAAAAGATTAAACAGTAGCATTGGATAGTGAAGAGTAGTTGTAGTCCTGTGTTTCTATTTACACATCTCATAATTTCTTTTTGAATGTCCCATGTTACTTAGTACTTTGTGAATGCTTGTGAGTAGCTTTTTTCCTTTTTACTTTACCTTAACCTAAGCCCCATTATAGCCCTTAGTAAAAGCCCTTTTGATCCATTATGGTATGTACTCTATGTAGTGGAAAATAGGTGAATTCGCAAGCTTATGGTTGTGTAATCTCTTAGAGGAAGCTTTAAGTGAAACACATCCCTTAAACACTTGAGTGACATGGGTGAATATCGTGAGGAAAGTCCATTTTTAATTTTATGCTTGCTTGTGATCAAGAATATCTACCTTTGAATTTGTTTATGTGCATTGATGAAAAGATTATGATATATGTAGTAGCTTGATACTTGAGTTTGCTGAATTTTAAGAGATTGCAAACACTTGATTTTCATTGAAAATGGAAAGACAGAATATGTTGGTTGTGATCCAAGTAAGTTGCTCAACTGCAAGCAACACAGTGCCCTCAACTCCACCAATGGTATCATACTATGTTCGTACAAACTAATCATTATATTAGCCTTATATGAATGATAATCAATAATACAATTATAGTCCTTCAGCAACTCGATCTATCTTATCTGCTTTAAGTTTATCTCCCTCTAAGTAAAGATATACTTGAAACTTTTATAATCTGTAATGATTCATAATGCCTCTCTATACAATAATGTCTTTAAATCCTAAAAACATACGTAATCATTGCTAATTGCATATTATGGGTAGGGTAGGTCATTTAATGCGGTCTTCACTTATGAGAAGTATAAGTCATTACTTTCTTATATTGTATCAATACACAACCTAAACCTACACTAGAAGCATCAGTATATACCTCAAAGCATCTAACATTTGATGGTAGCACAAAATCGGGCTATAACAAAATCTCCACTTATGCTTTTCAAAACTCTCTTGGCTTTACTTGGTCTACTAAAACTGAACTTCTTTCTTTAGTAACTTGGTCAACGAGCTAGTTATCATTGAAAATCCTTATACAAATCTCTAATAATACCCAACAAGTCTTAGAAAACTCCTCACTTTTGATGTATTTCTAGGTAGCTTCCATTTTATAATTGCTTTTATCTTAGCAGGATCTGGCATCACTACTTCTTAGGACACCATATATCCAAGGAAACTACCCGCTCCATCCAAAACTTTACCTTTGCTCAACTTGGCATATAATTACCTCTCCTTCAAAATTTGTAATACCGTCCTTAAATATTGCTCATACTCCTTTTTACTCCCAAAACATACTAATATATCATCAATGAATACTATCAGAAACCGATCCAGATACTCTTAAAAAGTCCTATTCATCAATGCCATAGATGTAGCTAGTGTAGTAATCAACTTAAAAGGCCTCATTAAGAACAAGTGGTCATACCAAGTATGAAAAGCTATTTTGGGAATACTTGACTCAACTGCCAGTATCTTGATTTTAAGTCAATATTGAAAATATGACAGCTCCCCTCAATTGATCTAAAACATCATTTATCCTCAGCAACGAGTACTGGTTCTTCACTGTCACCTTATTTAACTGTCTGCAATCAATGCAAAGTCTTATATTGTCATCCTGTTTCTTTATAAATAACACTGGAGCTCTCCAAGGTGATGTACTTGATCTAATAAAGCCCTTTTCTAATAACTCCTCTAACTTCTTTTCAATTCATGCAACCTAATAGTAGCCATCTTAGGAGTAATAGAAATTGATGCAACTCCAGGCATAGTCTAAATGATAAAATCTATCTCTTATTGAGGTGGTAAACTTGGTAAATCATCTAAGAATACCTTCAGAAACTCCCTCACCATAAGAACATCCTATAACCTAGGATTCACCTCCCTTGTACCAATAATATAATCTAGATATGCCTCACATCCATCCAATATAAATTGTCTAGTATTCTTGGTTGAGATCATACATGTTGAGACCACTATATAATCCCCTAAAAATATCACATTCAATTTACTTGAAGACTCTATCATTGCCTCCTTTGTATGATAATCCATTACAGTTTGATGTTGTGTCAACTAACCCATTTTGAGAATTACATTAAACTCCCTCAAATCTATCCATATTAAGTCAGCTGATAGCTCCACTCCATCAATGCTCACAGGCATCCCCCTCCTTAAACTATTCATTGCCATAAATTCTCTCATTAGCAACCATATTTTGTGGTCATATGCTAATGGACTAAACTTCCGCTAAACTTTAGAGGCAAACTTTAAAGAAATATTGGACTGTGTAGATCCTAGGTCTACTAACACATATGCCTTAATATCAAATAATGAAATTGTACCTGAAATAAAATTGTTGGGTGTAGATGTCTCCTCCTTCATCATATGGTATATCCTCACATGAGTTTGACCCTATGTTGTGGATGTCTCACTAGCACCACCTCTACTACCAAATCTATCCAAACCTATACTTGAACTAAAAACACCACTCTAATCATGTATTCTCTCCTCTGTCCTTATTTCCTCAAACCTCCTTACTATCAAACAGCAACTCTATAAATGACCTTACTCTTTATAAATATAGCATGAATAACTGGTCCCAACGGATCCCTAATATGATCATCTGTGACCTCTCTTATAGGTAGCACAACTCTGTACCCCTCTAAATCCTCTATTAAAAGGTCCTTTGAACCTTTGACTGACCCTCTATCTGATCCAACTGATGGTGCACTAGTAGTACTGTACTATCCTGGATCCATACTAGCTCTTCCATCTCCACCAAAGCTATAGAAACTACCACTCATGCTCTATATGGCACAGGCTCTCCTAGATCCCCCTACACTAATAGTCCACAAAAGAGTTGCTATACTCTTAACAAGCCGACTCTCCTCTCTATAATGACTCTTTAGTCACCTTTTCAATTCTCCTCCTTCTACCCTATTCTATTACATTCTCTACTCTGAGTATAGTCTCTGGTAACTTCTTGAATCAAATGTAGCAGCTCCCAAACCCAAATGAATCTCCATCCTCAAGCCTTGCTCAAATCAGTAACTTCTATCTTTTAGATTTACCACTTCCTCTAATGCATACTTAGACAAAGTCGCAAAGTAAGTCTTATACTATACCACCGACATCTTCTTTATCGTAACCAAATTTATAAACTTCGTCTTCTTTCGATCCTAATATATCCATAAAGTGTATTTATCTGTAGACTCTCACGTGAACTGCCAAGTCATCTCTTGTGACTCATAAGATCACTTATTTGACTTTCATTAAGTCAGTATCTTGCCCTAGAATAATGAAACAATATACTACAACTTTCTTTCCAAAGTGCATTAAAAATGGTCTAAAACTAACTTTGTTTGCTCCCATAATGCCTCAGCCTCCTCAAGATTAATAATGCCTAAAAAATCCATTGCACCTATCTTACGGATTTGTTCACAATTGTAGTCCACCCTAGAATCACCGCGAGCTGGTGTCATTATAATAGCCTACTGCATCATTTGAAGGAACTCCATCATCTAAGGTGGCATTGGCTTCTCTCCTCCTATTTGATCTACTCCAAAATCCCCCTAATCAGGCACATCTAGAGCATGGATAAAATTTCCCAATTCTCGAGTCAACTTTAAGCTAATAGTATCATCTCTTGAAACCATCCTAGATAAGAAAAAACATATTGTAAGTTTTTTCACTTAATATGTCCCTAGAAACCTAAACCCGCTATGATACCATCTAAATATGATGGTCCAAAATTTTTAAACCACAATTTGTTCAAATTATTCCAAAATTACATTATTATTAATTACCAAAATTCTCATTATCTCAAAAATGATATTCATCAGTTATAAAAATTATTTGTACAAGCATAACCATATAAACTGTCGTCTTCAAAAGTATATATAATAAAAAACTTTACTCAATTTAATCTGCTGGCGACACTTTGACTCCACAATGTAAATTAAGTGCACTAGGGCTATTGACAATCTCTCTAACTCGTAAAAAAAGTCTAGTTGTAAAAGATGAGCTACCTACTCAATAAGGGTAACCTAATCGTATCGTTGAAATCAAGTAATTCAATATATATTGAAATTAGTTAAATGATGAAATTTACAAGTAATACTAAAATATACAAGCAATACTCAAACTATCTAAACACTCAATAAACATCCAAACTTTTATTATTAGTAATGATTAATACTAATATTATTTTATTATTACCATTTATGTTTTATCGCTTTATTAACTAGTCCATATCTAATTTTATAAATGTGATTCATCATACCCTAATATTCTTAGTTATACATACGTGCAAATGAGAATTTTAATTATCACACATTTCTCCGAGTTATTAGTTAATACACATCATAACAAATAACAAAATATAAATACGAAAAATTTTGTACTATATCAATTATTTATTAAATAAATAAAATTCTTAAAATTCATATAATTGAGAAATCCACATATTTAATATTAATCATTAATTTTATTAATTACAATTCAAAATATGGTTCACCATAAAACAATTTATCAGTAACAAACTTCATTTTTGTGAACTGCACATAATTATAATGATACACTTTAAGGTTATCCTTGAGTTTCTAGCTCAACTATTTGATTGATCCAATCTACTCCCTATTTCGTCCTTCGAACCTAGACATTACAAAATTCTATTAGACTTTATTTAACAAAAATTTTCAATTGAATTATAATTAATAATCCAAAATTATTTCCTTTTTACCACTTTATTCTTAATTATTAAAATATCCTTACTTTATCTTACCATCATAATTACTAAAATACCCTTAACAATTAAAATTCCTATTATACTTATACATTTTATTATTACTAAAATACCCTTGTAGGAGTTAAATTCCAAATTTACCCTTATTATTCACATTTCCTATTTTACCCCTACATTAATCTTAGAATTTCCCAAGTACCCAATTTTCTTCTTTTCTTTTTCTTAAAAAAGCCTTCTTTACTCCATCATCACCTTCACCTCTCCTCCTCACTTCCTTCTTTTCTCATTTTTCCAGCCAATAGTCTTCGTTTTTTTTCTAATGACTTGAAAATTGTTGTCACAAACAATCACAACATATTTCCAAATAGAAACTAGTTTAGGAAGATTGAAAATCATGAATAAAAAAGATGGAATTTTATTGGAAGATCTTACCTATATGAAGTTATATGCCTTTTCAAGAGGTTTTTGAGTTGTTAATCTCCACAATTTCCTCTCTATTCTACTACAAAACAAACATAATGAAGAAATATATGAGAAAAGCTTCATATGCAGAAGAAAGATGATGTTTATGTACACTTGCCAGTTGGAAATATGGAGAAAAAGAATAAGAGGAAGCTATTTTTGTTGAGTTTCTACCCACTTACTTGCTACTTACATATATATTATCATCTCTTTTATTTTTATGGGCTAGGTTAGGTTTTTTTAAAGTTTATTCTTTTTTATGGGCTTTATAGATATAGCATAAATGAAGTCTTATTTCTAACATATAATCACAATTTTTTATTTTCAAAGAATATGAATTTTATAATTTTATAGGTTAAAAGCTTTTAAGAATTACATAACAAGAAAATTATTACATTTTAAAATATATTATGATTTCAACATAATAAGAAAATAAATTCATCATAAATTTAAATATAATTAAATAGATGACTATTCCTATGGTTATCAAAAATAAAAAATTTCTTTATCTATCAAATTTAAAAGGATTAATTACTAAAAAAGCCCAAACATTTATCAAAATTTCAACTATAGCCCAAACTTTAAAAAGTAATAATAAAATGCCCAAATTTTCAAATTTTTTCAAATCTAGCCTAAACTTCAAAAAGTAGCAATAAAATGTTCAAACTTTCAATTGATTTTTAATTTTAGCCTAACGCTAGTGTTTTTATTAGGTTTGCCACGTCAGCTAAAATTAACACAATAGATGAAAATTAATGAAACAACGTTGTTCTTTAAAAGTGACCTAAATCATATTATGCAGCCTCGATGACCTTACGCATTTATTTTAGTTTTTCTTTTCATTTTCAATTTGTTCTCACGATGCCCTCACCCTTCGATTTTCATATTAACACAGCCCCGATGCCCTCATACTAAGGACATCATGAGAATGAATTGAAAACGAAGAGCTTACTAGTTTAATACATTGTATTGCAAAAGTAGTTTTGGGGTGTTACAAGAACAAACAAAAAACAAATGGCTGATGATATCGGGAGAATAACAAATAATGTCAGGCTAGAATTGAAGAATATTGAAAGTTTGAGCATTTAATTGCTACTTTTTGAAGTTTGGGCTATAATTGAAAAATTACGAAAGTTTAGGCATTTTATAGCTACTTTTTACAGTTTGGACTATAATTGAAAAATTAATGAGAATTTGAGTTTTTTTAGTAATTAATCCAATTTAAAATATTGTTAAGAATATGAAATATTAAAATTTGAAAATATTTCTATTTTTAAATGTATCAAAAATACTTTTATTATTGTATGACTTCATCCAGAGATAAAAGAAGACAATCATCGTGAGTTAAGTTTAGTGATTGAAAGTTCAGTGTTTCTTATTTTGTTAAAACCTCAGTAAGAATAAGAAACAATGAAGCTTGTAAACACTCCAATTTGGGTACATAAAGAGATAATGCTTAGTTTATCAAACATTTTAATGCTTTACTTTAAAAATTTTCGTTGGAATATAGATGATTTCATTCAAGATGAAGTTGAAGAAGGTTGTTTTAGTATGGTATGTTTTAAGTGGAAATCTATTATCTACTCCTCTCCAACCTTTAGACAAGTGGAATGAAAGACCTATATGTATATACACATGTGAGGGAGGGAGAGAGAGAGAGAGAGCCTATGTCAAGTGTAGAACCAACCTCATTTTATATTGAGTTTATATTAAAAAAACATAATTGTTTCTATCGTATGAGCTGTCACAAAATATTATTATGTATACTAATATGGTAGGACGATTCAATACAAATGGAACACCTAACCCCAATCTAGCAAAAGTCAAATTATACTTGATAATTATTGATAGATCGAACATCGTGTATGAATATTAAATATTTACGAGCACGCTGATGTAAACTATCAACACCAATTGTAAATTAAGTAATTTGACGAGAGAAGTTAAAAAATGCCGCCTTCAATGAAATAGAGGTTTTTTCAATAAAACTAATTAATAACAACATGACTTCATTTGAAATTGAAACTCTTTAATTACTAATTAATATTATAACCATATAATTTAAAGTAAATTATTTTCAACTTTTAAAAGTGTGATCTTTTTACCTAGATTAAAAGTAATAATACAATAAATAAAAATTTAATTTATATCAAATTTAATTAAACTTTTAATCTTCATTTAAAATTTTCAATATTTATAAAAATATAACGAGACATATAGAATGACTATTTTTAAGGACATAAATTTAACAAGTAAAAAAGAAAATTGAAACATAAACATATTGTAGTAATTAAAATACCCATGATAAAATAAGGGTATCTAATCACTACAAATAACTAATCAATGGCCTATTCAAGGAAAGGTTTAAAATGAAAAGAGATTTCGGCCTTATTTAGTAAATGACTGATCATCTATTTTTTAGTTGATTGAGAGGTATTTGATTATTTGACCATGTTATATCGCTGATAATTATGCTTGGTAATTAGCTGATTGAATTGGCGAATTGAACTCAATTTGTTGTTTTTTTTTATATTTCTATGAGGAGCGTTTTGTTCCACTAGTTGAAAAAAAAAAGATGATAAAAAGATGATTGTACCTAAAAATTGTTACAAATTACTCAAGCTAATATCTTTTATTATTGCTTCCTTACACTAAACTTCATCT
>JANKYE010643865.1:0-10985 GCA_032467995.1 Erythroxylum dillonii | reverse complement strand
TCCACTACTTCATCCAGTTCTTCAATCTTCCCTCAAAGTCTTAAAGTGGCTCCAAATCATGCTTCTGAGATTACGTTGCTTCTCCAACTTACCTAGTGGATTATTACTTCGTGTTATGTGTGTCATCTTCTTTTTTCATTTTTCATATTTTTCTCTATTTTTTCGTTTGATTCAATGCCAATTTAATATGATAGAGTGTTTTGATTTATTTCAATTTTGATATAATATTTCTTAATTTATACTCTACACCAATCAATTGGCAATGTATACGTGACATAATTAATTAAATGCATTATTTATCCTATGTTGTTTAATTAATTAACACATAAAATAAGTTTGTACGATAAATATACTTTACAAATAAAATTTTAATAAGATTAAAATTATTATATTCATATTTAATTTAAGGAGTATCCCTAAATTATTCGTAGTCGTTACCATATATTATGATTGAACATTAATATAATAGAAAGAATAGTACATGTTATCTAATCCTAAATCCTAATAGGCTTGACAACAAAATGAATTTTAATCAAGTTGGATTTGATTGTAAAGTTTAAAAAACTCCAAAGTCAAATATAAAATATTTGATAATATGGACCAATATTAAAATTTGGATCTTATTTGAACACACAATTGATATATAATTAGGATTAGTTATAATTCTAATAAAGTTAACTAAAATTATAATTATAAAAGATGAAAGAGAAACTTTAGCTTCTCTTTAACCCACCCTTCCATCCACCAAACCCCATCCCAATCCTCTATTCCTTCCTTCTCAAATCTGAATATCTGTTTTTTTCCTTCTTTTTTTTTTTTTTTGCTCCTTCTTTTAATGAGCTTAGCTTCACAAAAACTCTATCTTCTCCCAAACCTCTTTCCACCCACCAAACCCTAACCCAGAATTGAACTCCTCTTCTTTCATTTGAATACCCTAGTCATTGTTGTTTTTTCCCTGCTACCTTTACTATTTCACAAAACACCCACCTCCCTTCATTTCGAAAACCTGCCTTTGGCCTCTTTTTAGTTGCTCCTCCATTGGATGACCTACATTCAAATATCAATAGATTAGGGTTCCTTATAAAATGGAGACGGATTTTCCTCCATTATCTTCTCCTCTAAAAATTGCTAACCTACATGCTACACCCTCCTCCTCCTCCCAATCTTCTACGGCCCATGTTTCCTCCCCAGCTCTTTCTAAAAATACCTCTTCCTTTATCTCAAATTTTCCTCCTAAGATGATAGTTCCAACAAAAGGAGATTCTATTAGAGGAACTAGAAAGATATGGAAATAGGTAGTGGGAGATAATTTTGATTCTTCTTTGGTTTTTAGTCCTCCTATGGAGATTGAAGGGAAATTAATGGTGACTTCTAGCCTTGTTATTCTGTAGGAAGGAGCTAGGACATGGGAGACTACTTTAGTTAGTTTTTTAATGGACAAAAGTCCTACTTTTCTAGTGATACAAGCTTAGACTCATAGAAATTGGAAAGGAAGAGGTTTAAAGGAGGTAATGCTCACTAAAGAAGATAACATAATCTTCACTTTCTCTTCAAAATCAAAAGCACAAAAGGTAATTGAAGAAGGCCCTTGGCATATCTCTTAACTCCCCTTATTTCTTTAAAATTGGCAACTGGGAATGGAACTAGAAAAAATCAAAATGAAGAACATTCCTTTATGGGTGAACACTCACAATATTTCTTTATAATATTGGACTACTAAAGGGTTGAGTAAGCTAGTTAGTTATTTGGAGAAACTTATACGTATGGATGAAAACACCGCTTTGAGAAAAAAGTTTGGGTTTGCTAGATTGTGTGTGAGTATGGACATTTCTAAAGAAATGAAAGATTGCATTCCTATCTTAAGGTTGGCAAATGAGCATTCTCTTAGAGATGATAGAGTTATGGTAACGTACCAATGGAAACTGTCTCTCAAAGCTCCAGGTAAAGAATGGAAACCTACTAGACAAATCTTCACTAAAGGAGACTATTGGAAGGTGAAGGGTATAAAAAAGTATGATTCGGAAGAAAAGAAAGATGGTGAGGAGGCTGAACAAGTTGCTAAAAATCTTGAACCAATTCAGTTGGAAAAAGATTCTTTTAAAATTTGGGGGAGCATTCATGAAAGAAATAGACTAGCTTCAAACAAAAAGGGAGGATCTGGCAGATATCATTGGTTGAGCAAAATAATCCTCTAATAGATAAGGGCGTGAATAGGCTGGAAACTAGTGAAACTAACCTAGATGGAGGAGTTTCTGAGCCCCAACAAAATGACCAAAGCCTATGAAAGGTTGATCTGCTGAATGGTGGGGCTTCAAGAGGAGTAGTTTGAACAGGTGACTTCTAGGAAAAGTAATAGGAGCAGTAAGAAAGGCTCCAAAGGTAAAAGCAATCTCCTATGATTGTGATAGTATAGAATGTACGTGGAATAAATAACCCTTCCAAGCTTAATATGATAAGGGATTTCGTGCTGAAGGAGAATCCTCAGGTATTTTGTCTTTTGGAAACTAAAATTAGGGAAGCAAATCTGGATAAGCTTTGTTGTTTAGGTAGGAAATGGCAATTTTTAACAAACCACCAAAGTCATGCCTATGATAGGATTATTATTGCTTATGAAGTTGATTTCTTAGAGGTGAATGTTTTGGAAACAAATCAGCAGTTTATTCACACTAAGATCTACTTTAAGACAGAAAACTCTAGTATTTTAGCTACTTTTGTTTATGGTTTTAACCTCAGGTTTCAAAGGATTGAACTCTGGAATTTTATAAGATTAAAGACCTCGGTAAATTTTCCATAGTTAGTGTGTGGTGACTTTAACACCACATTATTCATATCTGAAGCAGAAGGCAATTGTAATTTACACAATTATTCTTCAGATATATATGATTGTATGCAGGAGGTGGAACTCACAAATATAAAATTTGAAGGACATAGATTCACCTAGTCTAACAAACAAAATTCAATTTGGCATATCAAGAAAAACTTGGATAGCTCTTTGGTAAATGTGGATTGGCTAAATTCTTTTTCAGGAAGTTCAGCAAAATTCCTAGACCTCCTATAAGGATTGACAACTTGTTTAACTCTGTAAGAATCCTTCATCCTTTCAGATTTAACAATTTCTTAGAAAATATGGATTTCAAGAGGTAATATTGAAGGGGTTGGAGTATGATTTATGTGGGGAAAAATAGTTCATCTGCCTCTAAAAGCTTAAGTCTATCAAACAAGAACTAAAATCTCTAAATTCAAAAAGAGAACAGAATCTCTTGAAGGAAATTAAAAAAGCTAGAGATAAATTGTCAACAATTCAAACTTCATTGGTGGATAATCCTACAGATGTTTCTTTAGCCTCGGATGAAAAGGAAGCTCTAAAAAACTATTTGCAACTAGTGGATAACCAAAGCTCATTATTGAAGCAAAGATCTAGAGTTAACTGGCTTAAGGATAGGGATAGATGTACAAAGTTCTTCTTTAACTCAGTGCAAGCTAAGAAGAATGTAAATAGAATCACCTCCATTAAAACTGAAGTTGGAGAGGTCGTGGTTGGATAAAAAGGTATAGTTAAGGAAGCAATAAACTTTTACAAGAACCTTCTAAGTTCGGTAGCTTCCTCTCCAGACATAGGAGATGATCTTATAAAGTTTGTTACAATAAGAATTCCTGAACATATGGTCTCCTTATTAATTAGGTCAGTTATAGACCAAGAAACAGAGAGGGTAGTGTTTGTCATGAATGGCTTTAAAGCTCTAGGCCCTGATGATTTGAATGATTTCTTCTATAAAAAACTAGGAGTACTGTGGAGGGGTTAGTAAAGGAGGGTGTGCATGAGTTCTTTCAAAGAGGGGTACTGCTAAAGGAGATTAATAAAACCTTCCTCTATTTAGTCCCTAAAAGCTCAAATATGTCAATTTGGAGTGAATTCAGTCCTATTTCTTGCACAAACTTTCTTTATAAGATTATTGCAAAGATTTTGGCAAATAGTTTGAAGGAGGTTCTACATTATCTCATCAATGAGAATCAAGGAGCTTTTATGAACAATAGGGATACTGGGGACAATATTCTTCTAGTCTAGGAGCTATTGAAAGAGTATAACTGCAGGAAAAGTCCTTATAAATGTACTATCAACGTGGAGCTACAAAAACTTTTGATAATGTGAACTGGAGCTTTCAAACAATGGAGGTCATGGAATTTTCTCGTAGGTTCTTAAGGTGGATTTAGGAATGCATTGCTACTGACTCCTAAGGAATGATGATAAATGGGAGCCCTACGGAGATGTTTAAAGGCAAAAAAGGACTTAGGCAAGGGGATCCTCTGTCCCTTTACCTATTCCTAATTTTCATGGAGGTTCATACTCAAATGTTGAATCATAACTCTTCTAAGGATCCAAGATTCAAATATCATTCCAAATGTAAGAAGATTTCATTAACTAGCTTATGTTTTGCAGATGATCTCATACTCCTAAGCAAGGCAAATGTCCACTCAGTCTCTCTGTTGATGAACACTGTCAATTCTTTCAAAGAGATGTCAGGTTTGCTTGTTAATCTTCGAAATAGTGACTTCATGCTTTCAAAAAGTGCTTCTCACCTCTCTAATGCCTTGACTCTAGCAATGCGAATGGAATTAAAAGAGCCTCCTCTCCTTAGTTTAATTAGGAAAGGTATTTCTTAATTAGGTTTGAATTTGATTGAAATGCATTAAGTTTATTATTTTTTAGAGAATTATTATTTTATTTGAATTAAAAATTATTTCTTTGTTAATTTGACGATAAATTTTTTAATTTATTAGAAAGAGCCATTTTTCTTAATTAAATTTATTTTTTTTCATTTATTAATTACAAATTGGCTTTCTTTAATACATAAGGAAAATAGTTTTTAATTTATTAAGGAATAATTTTCTAATTAATTAAGATATTAATTTTCAAATAAGTAACATAAAAGACTTTCCAGTTATTTTCGAATCAAATTAAGATTTACTTAAGAATCAATGGTTTAATATAATTTAATTTTTTAAAGAGTTAGGAATATTATTTAGATTATAAAGATTATATCAATAGCTAGCTTCTCTTTAGCATTTAATTGAGAGAGTTTCTCTCTAGCCTTCCATAAGCTTGTATGATCAACCACTAGATTCCTTTCTTTTTATTGGAGTTTGAACCTTGTTTCTCCTTTTATTCTTGTAATTCTTGCACTATTTTTAAAGAATTATTATTTTATTTGAATTAAAATTTATTTCTTTGTTAATTTGATGGTAAAATTTTTAATTTATTAGAAAGGGCCATTTTTCTTAATTAAATTTAATTTTTTTCATTTATTAATTACAAATTGGCTTTCTTTAATACATAAGAAAATATTTTTTAAATTTATTAAGGAATAATTTTCTAATTAATTAAGAAATTAATTTTCAAATAAGTAACATAAAAGATTTTCTAGTTATTTTCGAATCAAATGAAGATTTACTTAAGAATCAATGGTCTAATCTAATTTAATTTTTTAAAGAGTTAGAAATATTATTTTAGATTATAAATATTATATCAATAACTAGCTTCGCTTTAGCATTTAATTGAGAGAGTTTCTCTCTAGCCTTCCATAAGCTTGTATGATCAACCACTAGATTCCTTTGTTCTTATTAGAGTTTGAACCTTGTTTCTCCTTTTATTCTTGTAATTCTTGCACTAGCTTGTCTTTTTGTTATATTGCTAACCTCCAACCTCTCCTTTTTACGCTTCTCACCTTTTGCCTACTTCTAGCCTCTCCTCTTATTCCTTCTACATTCTTCCCATTTATCTCCCTATTGTTTTCATTATCTTCAATGTTTTCCAACTTCTTCATCGTCCCTTATCGTTGCGATAAATCTCCCCATTTATTTTTCTCATCCTACCTTCTCTCTTTCATATTTCTTTATTTGTCTTAGGTTGTTTGGTACATCTATATCTCAGTATCTGAACTTATTTCCATTTGCTATACTTGGGAATGTTAGGCTTTGAGCCCCAAAATAGTAAGGCTTTCCTGCCTCTCATCTCGAGTAGTTCTCTTCCTCCAACTTCCCTTATACCTTTTTCTCTACACCACTTTAAGGAACCAAACTATTCAAGCACTATAAAAAAAAAGAGAACCTAGCTTCAAGTAGGTGGTGATGGTATTCTTAATACTAAGCTATATTTTTATCCACCTAAGGACAAGAATGAGGCTTTAATAGTGGCATCTACATTAGAGATCCTTAGAGGAGCTAATAGATGGGAAGCTACCCTTCTGGCTTCTTTATAGAATATAGCCCATCTTATCAAGCTGTGAACAATTGAGCATGTTCAAACTGAAAACAATATATATTATAATAGGTTATTGTCAATGTTAAAGTGAGACCATAAAACCTAAATAGTAAGCACATATTCCTTTAGATTCGAAAATTTGGACTCTAACTTCATCAACCTAAGTAGAAATATGTTCTCATATAGTTGAAACAACAACCAACAGGATTAACTATGTTAGGGTATATGTTTTAGTGGATTAAAAAATCAAGCACTTGACACCATTCCTCTTACGCAAATAGGAGTGGAAGATTAAACCATTCCTATCATTCAAATAAGAGAGAAAGATTAGCTACTTGAGGATGTAGTAACTCTTAGAGACTAGAATAACTAAATAACAAGGAGAAATGCAAGCCTAAAGGAAGGAGATTCACTAAAGGAGACTATTAAGAATTATTGCAAATCTTAAATAATAAAACCCTTGACTTGGTAATAAAGAAGGACAATAAGAATGATGCTTATATATAATTAAATAATGAAGCAATTATAAAGGAGGATAGACTTAAGCAAGAAGAGACAAAAACTTCCAAAAATTATTAATAACTTGAGCTTACTGAATAAGCCTTCAAAAGAATCAGAGTAGGGTTATAATTAAAATTTAGATGATTCCCCTAACTCCGTAAAGATATTGCCTCTTCCTACACTTAATCAATAAGTGTAGCTCTAAATCCCAAAACTAGTGAAGCATCTACTTCTGGGTCAATAAAAGATTTCAAAAAAGATGAAAGGAGAAGATCTAAAAGAAAGAGAGAGGGTGCTAACCATATTCTTTAATAATGAAAATTATTGCTTTGATTGTAAAAGGGATCAATTATCCCTCTAAACAACTAGCTCTTAGTAATTTTATCACTAATAATAACTTTCTTATATAGTAGAGCTTTTACAAAGTTAAAAGATATAAATGGTAAGAAATTGAAGTTCATGAAAGGCCAATAGGAAGTTCTATTAGTAGGTTTATTTTACTCTTTAGTGCTATTAAAATGCAGATCCTGAATACATCAATCATAGACCAGATGGTGCACTTTTTGCAAGGCAAAAATAAGAAATGGTCAAGTTGTATATAATATTTACATATGTCTATAATCTAAGTTTTCAAAGAACATCATTATGGAACAAAATTATGGAAATTAGAACTGGCTTAAAAGTTGTATAAATCTTGTTTGGAGACTTTAATAGCATGATACATTCATATGTGGCAGAGGGTAACTCCAACTTGAGAAATCATATAGATGATTTGAGGAAATTTGCAGTCAAAATCCAAATGGCAGATTTAAAAACAATTGGGAATTTCTATACATAATCCAATAAAAAAAGGGAGTTAATATATAAGAAAGGAGAATAATTAGGCTCTTATAAAATATGACTGGTTATGCACTTTCCTTAAAAGCAAAGCTTGCTTTAATGACACTCCTCAAACTATAGAGCAATTGTGATTCAAGACTTGTTCATCAAAATCCCTAAAAGGTTAATTTTTAGATTTAATAACTAGTTAATTAAAGTAGAAGGATTTTATGAATAATTTTGACAGGCATTAATAGGGAGATTCAAGGGAATAAAGTACTTTATATACATAAGGAATCTCAACTCAGTGAAGGACGAATTGAAAGCCTTTAACATAAATAAATTGAAGAGCACTCAAAAGTTATTGAGAGATACCTTGGAGAAATTGAACTCAATATAATCTCAACTTTATTAGTTGCCAACTGATCCTCAGTTTTAACATAATGAAAGGAAGATTTGTAGGATTATGAACAAGCTTTATTCATCAATAATTCCATTATTCAGTAAAGATCAAAAGTATTATGGTTAAAGAATGAGGATGGAAATTCCAACTTCTTTCACAAATCCTTATTATCTAGAAAGAACTCAAATAATATTGTTTCATTAGCATATGAAACTAATCCAATTGTTATCTTACAGGAGGATTTACTTTAAGAAGCCTTCTCTTATTTCTCTAAATTTTAGGTACTTTAGTTGAAGAATTCCTTAATTTGTATCTTTAAATTCATTATTAAAGAACATATCAATCAGTAGTATATATTACTTAGACTAGTAACAGAATAAGAAGTTAAGGCAGTCTTATTCTTTCTTAATCCTTTAAAGGAATAAAGTTTGAATGGATTCTATAAATTATTCTTTCAAAAGATTTAACAAGTTGCGAAGAAGATAGTAACAGAAGCTACACTTAAATTCTTTAGCAATAGAAGGATGTTGAAAAAGGAAAAAAAAAGCATTCACCTAACTTATCCCAAAGATTAAGCCTTTAGCTCAATGAAATAATTTAAAGTAGATTATTGAAAATAGGATAAAAACACATCCTCCATACTTATATTAATGCTTTAAGGTGTGCATTCATTAAAGGAAGATGTATTGTGCAATAATATCTTACGTGTATAAGCACTTTTTAGGAGTTATATTAAAAAACATGTAAGCAAGAATTGTTCCATCAAAATAGATATCTAAAAAGCCTTTGATTTAATAAGGTGGAAATCCATCTTCAACAACTTAAGAGCGTTTGGCTTTCCTCAAATGTTTATTAGACATATTGAGTAATGCTTCACTACAGTTTCTTACAGTGTCATTGTTAATGGTGATCCAACCAATCTCTTTAAAGGACCTAAGGACTAAGGTAAACAGATGTAATCTCTCTTTATTTATTTACCTTGGTGATGGAAGTGTTTACTAGACTCATAAGGTAGATCATTTCTCAAGATAGGAAGATTACGTTCCAATCATTATGCAAAATAATAAACCCCATTAGTTTAGCTTTTTTCAATGATCTGATATTATTTTAATGATGAAGCTAATTTTATGAGCGTTCTCAAAATCAACTCTACAATCCCTGAGATTGCTTTTATAGACTATCTATATATAGAGACAAAAGTTACATATATATCTTATTGTGTGCTCTTCAAAATGTTGTTTGGTTTTTAATTATCACAGACCTGAAACTTAGTGCCCTTTACTCACATATCTCAAGATTTTTATATTCTCCAAAAGACCTTCTTATAGAGAGTTCTAACCCTTATTAGACAAGATTCAGAGGCCAATTGGTGTAATAAAAGCCTCACACTAATTAGAAGAGCTTATCCCATAATTTTAGTTTTAATAGAGTACATATTTTTTTAGTCCTCTTATCTTTAATTTGTTAATAACATTAGTAAAGTTGTGGAGAAGCTTCTTAATAATTTCTTATAGTTAGGAGACTCTACAAAAGAGCTATAGAAAAGGTTAAAAGGGTTAAAATATACTTACCCTGGGAACAAGGAGGTTTAGGAATCAAAGCATCGAAACTCACAAATTAAATATTCATGATAAAGAGATTACGGGGGTACTAAGTGATAAGCAAGCACTTTACGTACAATCAATACATGCTTATTACTTGAGTAATGGAAACATACGGAATATTCAACCTAAAGCAATCACTTTATGGATTACGTTCAACATCCTTATGTTGAGGGGAATGTAAGGATGCAATTAAAAGAAACGATGGTAATAGTATAAACATAACTTTTTGGCATGATAATTGGTCTCATTTTAGCCCATTTACTAACTCTATAAAGCTAATTCCTTTGAGGAATGTCATCCCTTATAATAGCATTGTGAAAGAGCCACTTAAACAAACAAATCAACACCTACAATTATTGCCTAGCTCTCCGTGACTTAACCACATCTTGGGAATGAACTTGATAACTAATAGGGGGACTAACGTTCATTATAATAAAAAACCTTTAAGCAATAACATAAATGACTCTTGCAAAAACCTACTAAGAACTCAAGCTCACAAGGCCCCTTTATTGGACACCGCTTAAGTCCGGAGTCCAACCCTTGCTCTGATACCACAAATGTTAGATCCCGCTTGAGTCCGAAATCTAGCCTCTTGAGTGAAATCATGAAACGTGATCTTTGTTACTCATATTTTTTTCCCAACACCCTTCGGAAATCATGAAACATGTAGGGTTAATTCATTTAACCCTTATAAAGCATAAACGGGTTTCCTTGTTAGGGTTACTTCAAAGTACCTTTATTAGCCATCATCGGTTCACATAACATCTCAAGCCTTTGGAATCACAAAAATCACAATTTCATTCTTCATAATGGTAGCTCTTAGTCTCTAGTTCATTTAGAACTAAGAACCACCTCAATCGGAGCTCTATAGCTCAAGATATCCTTAAAAATCGCAAATATATTCATAGTCCGATCAAGCTCTCCAAACTGACCCCTTACTTCTCTTACATAAATTTTTTTTATTTTAACTCCAAATGCTATAAAATGTCTTGGAGAGGTATAAAAACATGTTATAAATCTAACACATCAAGAATCACCTCAATCGGAGGTCGGACGGAGGAGTTATGACTAAACGAATCCAACATGTTCATGTCCTGATTCCTATTGAACATACTTTGTCGCAAATGCCATAACTCTCACTATAGGTGTCGGATTGACTTCGTTTTTGTACGGTTAGAAAGTAGACATCTAGGGCTAAAACTTTCATGAAGACCAAAATTTTCAATTCTGTCGTTAAGAGGGTCAAAATATACGGACCGTGTGAAATCACACGGTCAGGCTGTGTAACCTTGGGTGAAATAGTGTCCCTATGCTAGAAAATACACGGCCCGTGTGAATTCATACGGGCAGGCCGTGTAACCTTCGGGTGTAACAAATTTTCACCCTCCAAGACCCCTCC
>JANKYE010643546.1:0-10987 GCA_032467995.1 Erythroxylum dillonii | reverse complement strand
AAAAAGAAATAATACATCAATAATAAATATATTGAATCTTATAAAAATCAAATAGATTGAATCTGTTAAATAAATTTAAATAGTTAATTCTTTAATTATACAATATGTAATTTAGAAACTATTATATATATTTAACAATTTATTTAATGTAAGTTGAAAAACATAATTTTGTTTAATTTGGTAAATTTAAAGTCATTTTTATCAACTCTTTAGAGTAATGATACCATAAAACTAACAGAGTGTTTGGAAACTTTCGAATTGAATTCGTTAACGAATTGGATTTAATTACATTAATGAGATTAAATTGAATTTAATTTATACTGTTCGGAACAAATCTAATAATATTATAATTGAATTCAATTATACTGTTTAGAACACAATCAAAATGAATTCAATTATTTCTTATGACATCTTACCCTTAACTAAAAAATAATCTTATTAAATAATAAACATTCACACTTACATAGACCAAGTTATGAACATTAATTTCATTATAAGTGATATCATTAAAAAATTTCATTATTAAAATGAAAAGAAAAAATGGATTGCAAATGACATTATACTAGACCGAGCTATGAAGACAATAAAAACTATTATAATTTAGAAGCTTAAAAATGCATGAACGAGCAATAGTTCTTTTACGTTGACATTTACAAGGCACTATCAATTCTTGAAATTGATCTCTAAATTATATAATATCATAAAAAGTTTAACATGTCTTCTTGTAATAAGGAGACATGAAATCGTTACATCAAAAAATTAAATTCAGGTGTTGTTGTTCTTCTTTGTGGGAGGGGCTCTTTAAGGCTACGCCAGTTGAAGAGTAGTGAGATGAAAAGGGCTGCGTCAATTAAAGAGTGGCTGCATTAGTTGAAGAGATAGGGTTATTGCATGGGTATTATTGGAAGAGTAATTTTCAACGTTTAAAAAGAAGAGTTAAAGTCAATTTGTAATTCAATTTTCGTAGTTTTTTAGCTGAATTGAATTTATAAAGAATGGTAGGTTTCAATTACGTATGTGAATTAAACTCATTTTTTTCTGTTCCAAACAGTGCAATTGAATTCAATTCCTATCATTCCAAACAGGCTGTAAGTATAATCTTCTTCACTCAAATCATGCGACTAAGTTGCTTTGACTTGGAATTTTGAGTCTCTCTATCATATGTCTCCTCATATAAGAAAAATATAAAAATTGTGAGCTTAACGAGTAACTACACCCTTATGTTATTATTGAATAGTAGCAGATGGTCATTGCGTAAACGCACAGTGGAAGTTTAGAAACGTATAATGCCCAGTTATTTTTAGAATTAAAGGGTGTGTATATATAGGTTTTGTTATGAATGGTTAAAATGTGTAAGTGAAAATTGTTAACGTTAAAATTTGGAGGAAAAAATTTAAAATGTATGATGTAAGACAGAATTTTGTAAAAGAAAAGAGAAAAAAATAACAGGTGAATATTTAAATAAGATTAATAAAATTGTAAAGGAAAATTTGACAATCCAAACAGATGAAGTAAAATTTGTTATAATATTTTAATAAAGAATATAATAACTACAAAATTTGACATGAATTAAAATAAATCAATGTCAATTTTTTTAAAAAATTGACCAATAAGTATGTGAATTAAAAAGAAACTAAGGACATATCTATGGGAAAAAGATTTAGAATGGTGAGTAATGTCAACCCCTCATTAGATGTTACTCGAGATTTTCTACCACATGTTTGCGACATCTCACCGTGTAAATGCAAAAACCTAGTTATGAAATAAATACGAGATCTATCTAAATCTACATGTCTCTATAAAATAAAGTTTTAAGGCTTTTGTATGAACCTTTTTGTAACAACGCTCTGGTGCTGGAATGGTAAATTTTCAAATTTTGATGTAAGATTATCTATTTTTAATTTTATTTTTGGACCCTTTGTAAATAGAAGTTAATATTTTGGCTCACCCAAAATTTAGTGGCAAGATCAAGAACCACCTATGTCCTATAATGTTTAGTTCATTACATTATCAAATCATATTTCTACAATTATAGTCAGAATTTTTGAAAATCGACATACAGAGACTCGAACTCATACCAGGTGAAAAGCTTTTCACAAGTCAATAGTAAGATTCCTTTACCCTTCTTCTGATCATATTGCTCCTACATATATCCATTCTGGTAAGTAACAATCGTATACCACACTTTTGTAACAATGTATACGAGTAATTTTAAATCATTAGAGGAATCCAAATAAGATTCATATATAGCTGAAACTATTTAGGACAGAAATAAGCAAAACCTTATCAAATTACTCCTCAAGTCCGTGTATATCACCTTGGCTCTATCTTTATATGGTCCATCCACTGAAACAAGTTAATTAGAAAACAAATTACACATTTCTTCCCTTTATTTGTAAACTTGAGTGAAGGCAAATGTGTAGGTAGTACCTTTTGAGTAGTGGTGAACTGCAGAAATAATCAGGTAATTCAATTTCATCCAAATGGGACCTCTCCAATAAGGAGGGTCATGCTCCGTGTTGCATTTCATGTACAAAGAACTATAGCCCACACATACTTATCCATATAATAAATCTCTAATGCAATGTCGGATGTCAACACAAGAAGGTAACACATCATCACCTAGTTTTGGCAAGTGAACGCAATCGATAGTTCGTCCATAAAATGCACCTGTTTGGGATGAAGTCAAGTTGTTTGTCTAGTATTCATGAATTTGTAAACAGTTAGAAATCGATGCTCTCCCTACTCAAAATAAAGACAAACATAGTAACGTGGACACTATATGGCAATTGAAAAATGCTTCGAAGACAAAGCAGTTGTAGTAACAAAGTTACAAAGACAATACATCAAACTAATGTTTATCTTTAAAAAAATACTCTATACAACATACCAATGGAATGATCTTTGCTATAAAGGGGAAAAGGCTGGCATAACCAATATGAGAAACAAGTTTTAACTCCGGTCTTTCTAACACCTCCCATAACATTTCTCGGGTTGAGTATGAGCCTCCTGTATGTGTTTCTTTCCAACTTAAACGTACCTGACAGTTCAAGTCAATTTCAATATAAGAGAGAAAAATTCAATGACAAGGTCTTCATTGATCACAACTTTACAAGGAAGTTATGCTCTCAATAGGTGAACCCCATTTTTCAAGAAATGGTAGGACATTCTAAACATTAAACAAACAACTTTAAAATCTGCTCAGGATACTAACAATATATTAAATCAATCTTAGTTCAGGAACAAATTATCCAAGCGATACTTTATGTGCATCAGTACAGATAAGAAAATATTAACAAAGGTAAATTAAAATGTTCAATCTAGTGTAACAAGATCAATAACACAAGTAAAGCATACACAAAATCAACTGAAGTTATACTAAAACAGCAAATAGATGCCATATAATCCTGACATCTAATTAATTTGAGGGTTCAAACTCGAAGCATAAAGACGACGAAGTACAGGCCTACTTTTTCTGTGTGGCTGGCAAAATCAAAATAACCTCCATTTGTAGGATCAAGATGCAACTAGTAAAATTTGAGGTTTGTATCAGAAATGGACTATCATAAGTGTAGAAATAATTGTTTGACTTAATGCAAGAGACTCATCAATGTGTTACTTCTAACTATATGATGGACCAATCAAATAACATTAAGGATATACAAGAAATGAGATGCGACGTGCTACAATATGCTCAAGAATGAATAACCTGATTTAGGATTTCAAAGTCTGCGAGTATCTTAGTTATCAAACCGTAATCCTGCATCAATGAAGATTGTTAAGGATCATCAAGCAAAAATTGATTCTATGTAAGATACCTGGATTCTTTTATTACCTTCTCAAATTTACTTTCTTCCATTACCAACTGCGATATTGAATGTATACAATTCGCAACAAGAAGCATCCAACACCTAATTTAGATGTGAAGCACGTAGACAGTCATCCAGCCCTGTAGGAGAGTGTCTAGAGACTAGCAATGAAAGAAACAATGCAGACGTTATTGAGGCTTCTTCATCAAAGGAAAGCAAATTTAGAAAATCTTCATGGTGTCAATAATTATGATATGATCGTGGCCATCAATTGTGTGAAGTTAGTTGCATATACTTCAAAAGGAAAAACTTGTGAAAACAAAAATAGTTTGAGGTTGTTGCCCTGAAAACAAAAAAACAAAAAAAATGGATGCAGAAAAAAAACCTTATGATTTAGTTCACAAGTTTTCATATTGTCTCCCCCATACCAGAAATAGGTGTTCGTCTCCTTTCCTAGTTTATGGAATTATAATAAGAAATAAGACAAGGTAACAGGCTAGTCAAGTCGCCATAGATGCATCATTTCAGAAAAGGATACATTTTTGTATCTACCAGCTGTGGTTAACACATGTCCATGTGCAACCTCTAGCGATCATGAATATTCACATGAGCATCCCATAGCCTGAATATCTCCTGGAACTATATTTTACGAAAGTAGAGAAATGCACAAACAATAGAATACCTGACTATGTGGTATTAAACCATTGGAATCAAGCTTAAAGACGAACAAAAGCCTTATCTAAGAAGGAAATGATATAATTTCTTTCAAAAGGAGTGAAGTTGTTTTTCTTTACTCTGCCAATTAAATCTAGAAGATTAGGAGTTTCATATCATATGCCTGATGAGTATGTTACTTAAATGCTTCATATGGAAGCTATGTAACAAAGAACCAACAGTGATTGACTTATGTGCATTAGAAATGTCATGATAAATAATAAATGGACTCAAATATTGCAAGCAATTAGATGTAGGATACTTAGGTGAACCACAACCCAGAAGATAAAGAATAAGGTCACTCTATGGGTAGTTTTGGACGTGGGATTACAACATTTCATACATTAACAAAGCATTTGTTTGGTCCTTTGGATTTATAATCCTACTCTTTAGAAATAACTACGGTATATTTTGGGTTAGTTTAGACTTCATTGTTTCTCCTGCGAGATTTTTGTTTCATTTGATATGAGAAATTTTCAACATCATTAAACTTTTCAAAATTCAATCTTGAAATAAAATGGTCAATAAAATAAGTGAAATATTGTTTCTCCTGCGAGATTTTTGTTGCATTTGATATTAGAAATTTTCAACATCATTAAACTTTTCAAAATTCAATCTTGAAATAAAATGGTCAATAAAATAAGTGAAAGTAAATCATACCATGGATAGTCAAAAACAATGTTGGGGGATTCCCATTAGTTAGATGTTGTAGAACAAATTCCTCCGAAATCTTACTACAATTACATCAACAAGGTTTTTATGACAAACATATAACCGAATACAGTTTTAATTATGAAAAGAAGTCAGAAGTATTCTTGCACAAACTTACAGCTTCAGTACCTAAAATTTGCTCGCGTGGAATCTAACCATCGATATTCATCAAATCTAACTAATGCCTTATGATGTCCAATCATATTCTAATTTCCCAACGCTTGCTCCTAGATGCCCCAACAATATCAATTAGCCTGATAACTTGCAGTTATCCAACAATCAAACATTGAAATTTTGAATACCATCCAAAAATGAATTAGTAAATAAGGCATAGGAGAAAAAATAAAATGGAAAAAGATGAAGGGAAACCAACCAAATCAAGAGTTGATGAAAACCTTCCTCCCACATAAACCCCCTAGAAAAAATGGTTGACTTGGAACAACTATGTAAAGCTCAGCTGGCCAATAAGCAAGAAAATTGTTGTGAACTTTTTGCTGCAAGGAAACAAGATATATTACATGACTTTTCATATGAACAGATTAAAAAGATGATAGTTCTTAAAGCTTCACTACTACCAGAGCAAACAACGCATTTTACCATGATAACACATAGTGTTGATAAATTAACATTAGAGTAATAGTTCATGACAATCGATGAGTCATAATGAAGAAAGATCTAATGTTAGATGGTTTTCTGTGAAAATTCTATAGTTGCTGATTGTCATGTACTCCTTATCTTTTTATACGTGTGAATTAGAAATTCATTACAATTATCTCAATTACATAACTTTGACAAATAAACTAATTTATAATTTTGATCATTAAAATTTTCTAAAAGACAAGAGGGAAAAAAACTTCAAATATTTTGTTTAAAAGATTTACTACTTTAAACTACGTGAAGAACACAAGTGGAGAATACAATATTCTCCAAACACTTTAGCAAGAACTAAACAATATAGAATAGAAAAAAAGAAAATTAATGAGTAAACTAGCAAATCAAAGCATGGTCTTGCATCTTTGATATCCAGTAATTTGCTTTCAATCATTCCCTAAGCTACTCTAAGATCTGCCTAGCAATTGAAATATATATGAAACCTAAGGCCACTGTAAAAGAGAGAAATTGAAAGTTTATCCAGAGACGTGAACCATCATTTAACTACTTCGCATAAAACTCTGAGACATAAACATGCAAATTAGCACAAACACTAAGTGACCGAAACCATCATAATAGGATGTAAAAGGATATTGTCTATTACCAAGGGTTGCCTCTTGGTTTTGAGTAAACAAGGAGTTAGATAAGTATCCATTTTGGTATGGCAAAAAGAATCTACAATGCTCCTTATAGACTTTAGCAGCCCATGTGAATTTAGAACACTTTTCAAAATAGGCAGAACTTCCTAAGACCATTAAGTATCTCATAGTAAAGAAGACTATTCTAGCTCAACAACTATAATAACAACACAAGCAAAGAAATGAATGTGATGGGGGAACAACTATTGACTTCTTAATGCAGATACTATTTTATTCATATAAATGCAAAGTAGAGTACCTTTTCCTAACATTTCAGGCAAGACTCTATTACACTTCAATAAAGACAGTATCCTTCTGAAATGAACTTCCTAACTGACTCAGGACATTTGTCTATCTATTTTTTGTAGTGATACTTCCAAAGTTGTAACAGAAAAGGAGCACTTTTACTTTAATTCTTAGACTATGCAATAATAAATGCCAATTTTTCTAAATTACTAGAACTTTATATTTTTTTTTTCTCGCAAAAGTTTTATCAAAATTTGAATGAAGAAGTTACTACAAAAGTTTAATCCTTAAGCTGGATTGGTTTTTGTCTCATCGTGTATTGCTTTATTAAATTAAACAAAATGACATCATTTTTATAAACTAAACCAAGTCACTTTAAGCAAAGTCTAGTCATAAAACTAAAGTATGAGCCTGCCAAAAGCCTAAAAATTTAACTTTTAAGCTAAAACTCTACCTAAATTATAATCAAAACAAAATTTATCCTTTAACTTTGGAATGAATGTTAGTTGTTTTGCTTTCCTACATTCAAAGGAAATATAGTAAAAATTGCTTGTTACCTGAAGGACATAAGTGTGATCAGTGAACTTGATGGCATCAATAGCAGCACAAGATCACAAGTAATGCATCCCTGTCTTTAAACCCTTTTGTACCACAAAGAACAATAAACATTATGTAAATAAACACAAAAACAAGCACATACATACAAAGGCACTATAATAAAGGAAATACCTTAGACCATGCATAGAAATGTAAGGTAGTTAGTTTCCTAAAATTTGACTATTACATACATATATTAAGGCTTTGACTCTAATCAATGTAACATCCACGATCAACAACCATATCAACTAGGGATTTCTGCTTGATCTCCTAAACAATCCTGGTAGCAACAATCAACAAAAACAAAGTTAATCAGAAGGGTAAAATTTAAAAGCAAGAATAAGGAACAAACAAGCAATAAACATGCAAATTGCATTTACATACTTGTATATAAGCTTCAACTCATTAGGGAGTTCAGGAATTTTTTGAACAAAGTCATCCTCATAAATTATTTTATTCTTGAGAGCAGGAGGCCGATCCCTATCTCATTTAAATTATGAAGAAGATGTTTGTTGACCAAAACAAATTCACCACTTTATAAACAAAACAATAAGGAAACAAAAGAAAACAAATGGAAGAATATTAAAAAATTGATGGCATAGCACACCTTAAAACTCTTCGGCTATAAATGTTGGAGGTATATGGTTTAAAGCACTCGTTATTTCCAAGAATCTGGCTAGTTGAAGCAATTGATGTTGGTGCAACAAGAAGTAAATTCCTCACCCCATTCACAGATATCATTTCCCTCATAGCATCCCAGTTCTAACAACTATAAGGGACTACATTTCACATGTCAGGCTACAAGATTCCCCATAACTCAAATTGAAATGAAGCAATTACGGTCCAATCACAATATAAAATGATACATAAGTTCCCTGAAACAAAGGATATTTAAAACTTCATGTCAATCTAAACATTAGATTCCTGTATTGCTCCACAAATAAAAATTATGGTACTTGACAACTAATTTGAATCGAGGCGGAAAAATCTTAAAGCAACCTAAGGAAGACAACAATATGTTGTGATCCTAAGCCTAACAGGTAGAATAAAGAAAATTCATAGAACGAACATTTACTTACATCTACTAATATTTTTTAATTTGAAACTAAACACACCTTGCTTATAGGATTAAGTCATTGGCACCAAATAATTGGTCTTCAAGTGACATTTAGTTTATGAATATTACATAATGGATGACCAACTTTAATTATACCAGCAAACTTGCTCCTTAGCACATATTTTTTTCTTTTATATTAACAAAATGATGTGTTATTTTTTAGATTATTGTAAGCAAGTAAAGAATGAAAACCATTGGAAGACCACTTTGGTTTAGTTGGAGACTCCAAAAGTGCTGGATCTCGACCAACAACACATATGCATATGTAAGCATCCCTGCCAACACATTTAATATTCAAAAATAGAATATGTGCAAAATTAAGTATGCCCTTGCATGTTGATTCTTAATTAAAAGATGTGACAAACAAAAACTTGAGGGGTTTCTCTTATGACAAATATTTCAATTACTAATGATGTGGAGGAAATGGGAATGTGAACATAAGGTTCAAGAATTTTGAGTGAGTAGGTTTATAGAAACTATTGAGACAATACAATATCTCCCTCCTTTATCCAAGCTGAGGTACATTAGACCAATACTTACCAAAATAAATGACTTTCTAATTATGTATCGAATGCAATTTTGAGTGTTATGGGCAAAGTACAACATGAAAATTATTAATAAAGAAAGTTCTTAATATGTATAAGCAGTAAGAACTTGCTTTCACCCATTCTCAAATATGTAGCCAACCCAAAGTTCTGCTTTATCCCGTGGCATGTTAGGGTGACTCGATTCTATCCAAGCCATTCGTTCAATTTTAGGGTCCAGATGAGGAAAGGCATAGAAGTCATTGCCACTTACTAATACTTTTGATTCTGAAAGTCATAAAGTCATAACAACAAAAGAAACTCTAAGTGTAAATGAAAAGTCAAAGGCAATGCACAAAAAAAAAAAGGTTTCTCCTTTCATTACCTTGGGCATATTTGTCATTAAGGCTCATAGCAAAAATAGTTGTAGTTGCATTTGTACTACTTACTTGACAATCTACAAAATTGAAATAAGTCAACCATCGACTTATCAATACAAGTATCCATGATGTCAGATACCTTCCATTACAGTGACATAAAGGTTGAAGCGTAAATCAAAGACTCTAATAGCAAGGGACATCACTGGACCGCCGTAATCTAGTGTAAGTGGCACAGAAGCCAAATTTGTATGTCTTATAAAGTCAACACTCAACATAAAAATTCTTTCCAAGTCCTAACCATATCCTACTTGACTGAGTGCACAATATATGACTAGAAATAAGAGAGGACTTGAAGAAGCAGAGTAGATAGTATCTTCTTCAAATTTGTTAATGAAAACCAAACATGAAAAAAAGGTCACGTAGTCGGGTAATTCATCAAACCTTTGGAATCGATGGATTGTTTATAAAGGCTTTGGTCCTTATAATTTGAGAAAATGATAGTATCATCCAATATGCGGAATGCCCCAAGCCATATTCCTGAGTTGTCGTTCGAACAACAAATTCTTTGGCGTAATATAAATGGGTTCTTCTCCAAGTTGCACAGCTTCTTTCACAAAAATTGCTTGTCTAAACAAAAATCCAAAATTAATAATGCTTACCACATACCGACAACGCATAATAATCATCTAAAACAAAGTTAATGAAGTATTTATAGCAAATCAAACGATTTCTAAGTCACACTCCAAAAAATAATTAATAAAAAAGAAGTAAAGATATTTAATTAGAACAAACTTGGCCTTCATCTTCTAGTAGATCGTAGACACTTGCATCGTAATAAGAAAAAGAAAAACAAGAATATTAGGATATTACAGAGAGAAACAAAACCAAACCTAGGCGTAGAGTTTGTTTTGTGATAAGTTGAACAAATGGAGACCAAATTAAGCAACTGAAGCCATATCGTCCAAAGCCACTTCACACTCCCAAAAAATAATTAATAACAAAGGAAGTCAAGATATTTAATTGGAACAAACTTGGTCTTCTGTCTGCTCCATCTATAACTTACCCAGCATCGCTCAAAACCTTAGAAGAATAGAGAGAGAAAGGGCTTTGTGAGTGTGTTTAAGGTCAAATCTTTGAGAGTTTCGGTATAGTGAGAATTTCATGGTTTCTACAAAATAAATTGGGGTTGTTCGATAATGGGAATAAATTGAGGTTGTTAGATTAGGGCACGTAAGCGTGACGACGAAGATCCTCGTTGGCGATTAGTATATAATACTTACTTAATATACTTAATAATAAAATAATAATCAATTAATAATAACATGCACGGTTGTGACTTATAGTTCATAGTAATAAAATTTAATAATTACATCATTAAAAATTAATTAATAATAAGAATTAATAAAAACATGTTATAATTTATAATTTATAATATAATACTTAATATACTTAATAATTAATTAATAATATTTAACAATTAATAATAACTTGCATAGTTATGACTTGTTTAGTCACAACGTGCACGCATAGTAATAAAAATTAATAATTACTTAATTAATATTTAATTATTAATAAGGATTAACAAAAAACATGTTATAAT
>JANKYE010641527.1:0-11000 GCA_032467995.1 Erythroxylum dillonii | reverse complement strand
TGAAGGCTAGAGGTCAGGATCAGTTCGCGTCTGCATTAGTGTTTCATATTTGTATTCCGCAATCATTGTACAACAATGCTTTGTTTTTTTTACTAAGCCCATAATGGTTTTATTGTTTTTATACATTGACTGATTGTAAACTATTATTGGATGATGGTAATAACTGAAATTGATTAATTGTGAATGTAGATCAAGTTACTTACTGTTTATACCGCGCTAAAGAATGTTTCAAAAAAAATGTCATACTGAGTTCTACCGACTGATGTAGTACGCCACCCTCGCGGGGCACGGACTCGGATGTCACCAATGATATCGGGTTCGGGTCACTCAGGAGTGGGGTGTTACATAATAAGCATAAACATATTACCCACCTAATTTGTTGAAAATTGAAGCTCAAGATTGCCCTTTCTCTCTCTCTTGAGTAAGATTTTCTTGATTCCCTTTAATTAAACCAATTTCTATTTAATCCATACATTCAAAAGAAAGTTCATAAAATTCAAGAATCAAAGAAATGCTAAAATTGAATTTAAACCTAACCTACCCATAGCCCATCTAGGTTAGAAAAACCAAAACCCTAACTTAGAAATCCAAAATCAATTTGGTTTCATCTTCCTTTTCTTTCTTCCTTCATTTCCAACACAAACCCTAACCTCTATTTAATCCCCTTTTTGAACCTAGCATAAGAAAGATGAAAACTTACCTCCAACAAGTTGGTTTCCTCTTCTTTTTCTTCTTCTTTCTTCTTCCTTTCAAGTTTCCTACGATCTTCCCTTCTTTTCCTCTCCTTTTCATGTTTTTTCCTTCTTTCCCTTTAGTCTACAGCACCTCTCCTTCATCTTCTAATTCAAACAAAATTTTAACTCCTTTCCTTCCAATTATGCCCCTCCTTAGACTTGTTCTCCCAATTTTGCCCTTCTTTTGTCTTTTATGGCTCTACTCCTTTAAGCCACTTAACTCCTTAAGCTAATTTAATTCTAACACTTCATTCTAACCTTTAATTTCAATATTCCTATACCCCATTCATACTTGCTAATTTAAAGACTCAACTAAAAAAATAATAAAACAATTAAATCAAAATAAAGAATAAAAAAAAGTCGAGGCCCATCATTTCTAGTCAAATTTGTGGGACCCCGAACTTTTCTTAGAAGTTAGAACTATTAAATAAAATTTTTTGGCGATTAGTCATGAGCAAAGACCAAAAAAATGAGAAAATTTTTGAATTAGAAATGATAGTCAAAAGTAAAGTAGAGAATGAGAAATGCGGATAGATCCATGTTTGCTTTGGAGTTTTTAGTGGATAAGAGATTTTGATATGGGAATAATTAAGGTGAAAGTTAGAAGTAAAATGAAAACAAAAATGAAGTTGAATTTGTGTAGTAAGTTGATGAAGGATATGTATATATGTGTATGTTCTGTTATTAGTGTTCATGATTAATCATGGACTATAATTTCTTTATGGATGATATTGATTTGAAATGGAGTTGAGAATGAGGAGTAAATGAAGTAGAAAAGGTGACCTTGGTATGAGTTGTGTTAGGGAAAGATTTTTGAAGCACATGGGTAGTTGATCTAGAAAATGTTTACTGAGTATGCTTTCGTCTTTTAGCCACAACATTTTGTCTAGTTATTGAAATGAGATGATTCTTAATTTAGATTAAACTAGAAATATATGGATACATTTCTTATGAAGGCATCAAATTTAAATTCTGTATTTAATAATCTCAAAGTTTTCATGAAGTTGAGAACTGGGTGCAATATATTGGTGGAGGAATGTAAAGTTTGTGTTCTGACTTCAGGAGGAAATTCTGGATTGACATAAATAGAATTAAGCAAATTTGTCTTCTATAAAGTGGTAGCATTTCTTTTATCTTTCCAACGGTACATAGGATGAGAATTTTAGACATTGAAGTTGAAAGTTATGGTCTTTATAAATGGAGATCTTCACGAGTATGGATAGTATTGTCTGTGATGATGTCATATCGTCTATGATGACGTCATATCATCTGTAAAAATGTATCGTCTGTGATGACATCATATTATTTATGATGATGTCATATCATCTATAAAATGTATCATCTATAATGATGTCATATCGTTTATGATGATGTCATATCGTCTATGTTTGACTTCTGCTTCTTTTATGTTTAACCTTCTACTTCTTCTACGTTTGACCTTCTGTACACTATCTTCTGGTCCTATTTGACCCTTCAAATGATAGAATTGGCCTTATAAGTATTCATAAAAGTTGTAGATCGTGAAGTAATCTTTGAAACCATCTAAATAACACCTTAATCCGATGTCTGTAGGGAAAGTTATGGCAATTTTCCCAATCTTGTATCGCCTGATGACATCACATCATCTACAAATGATGTCATATCGTCTGTTCCTATTTTTTACCCTTCAGATGATAGAATTGGTCTTATAGGTCTGTACAAAAGTTGTAGATCTTGAAGTCATATTTCAAACCATCTAAAGGACACCATAATCCGATGTTTGTAACGAAAGTTATGGCAATTTTCCCAATATTGTATCGTCTGATGATGTCACATTGTCTATAAATGACGTTATATCGTCTGTTCCTATTTTTAACCCTTCAGATGATAGAATTGGCCTTATAGGTCTTCAGGAAAGTTGTAGATCTTGAAGTCATCTTTCAAATAATCTAAGGAAAACCCCATTCCGATGTCTGTAGGGAAATTATAGCAATTTTCTCAACCATGTTACATCTGATGACGTCACATCATCTATAAGTGACATCATATCATATGTTCCTATTTTTGACCTTGTAAATGATATAATTTATCTTTTAGGTCTTCGTGAAAGTTGTATATATTGCATTCCTCTTTCAAAAAATCCAAATAACACCTTAATCCGATATCTATAGAGAAAGTTATGACAATTTTTCCAATCTTATATCGTCTAATGATGTCACATCATCTGTAAATGATGTCATATCGTCTATTCCTATTTTTGACCCTTCAGATGATAGAATTTGTCTTTTCGCTCTTCATGAAAGTTTTATATATTTAAGTACTCTTTCAAACCATTGAAATAACACCTTGATACGACATCTCTAGTGAAAGTTATGCCAATTGTCCCAAGATAGGTTCAATATGAATGAAGACAAAAACTTGTTTGATTCTTTCGGCCATAAGCTTGTTATCCGACCTTAAATTGAAGTTAATCTTGGACCAATAGACTCCTAACACATTTCTTTTTTACATCTCCATGAAAGTTTATAGCATTTAGGATTGATTTGAAAAAGGATTGATTGAATCAAAGTAAGGGTATCGATTGGAAGAGTATGAATTGGAGATTTTACTGAACATGCTTCAGTATTTTGATGATATCTCATCTGTTGAACTCCAAATGAGCTGATTCTTATTTCTAAACAAACTAGAGATATAGAGCTACAAATTTTTTGAAGGAAGTGAATCATAATTCAGTCCCTAAGACTTTCAAATTCTGGATGGAAGTTGAGAATAGTGTACTGTTTCAGTCTAATAATAGTCTGAAAGTGTTTGTGGTAATACTTTCAAATTTCTGAACTAAATTGAATGATTTTGGTGTCATTATAAACTTAAGACAAGGGGAATTTTTTCTGAATTAAAGTGTTAAGGTTATAGAAATGTTCAAGGGTGTTTTTGGCAAGACACTTAAGCATAAAAGACATAAGGCATAAATGGAAGGGCAAATTGGACAATTCTTAATCATTAAGGGCATAATTGGAAGAAGAAGTGTGGTCTTGAGTTTTAAGAAGAGAGAAGAACGAAAATTGAAGAGAAAAAGAGAGTGTGTCATGAAGAAGAGAGAGAAATGCAAAGAGAAGAAGAGAAAGAGAGAAAGAAGAGAAAAAAAGCTAGGGTTTAAATTGTGTTAGTCTTCAAGAGAGATTTTGGAGCTATTCAAGAAGAGAAAAAGGTAGAGGAAGAAAAGAGCTTCCCTTTCAGCCAAAGATTCCTTCATTTGGTGAAGAATGAAGGTGAAGAAAAGAGCTTCCCTTTGAGCCAAAGATTCCTTCATTTGGTGAAGAATGAAGGTAAGATCATTTTGAATCTTTTGGATTTTTGGAAGGATTTTAGTTCATGGAGTTTGGAAAATGCTTGGGTTTAAGTATTCTAGAACCAATTTTAGTGATTGTGTTTTGTGGGACTTTCAATTGAAAGCCCTATTGAGTGGGATTTTTGTTATTGTATAAAGGGATTAAAAGAGGCAAGAGGAATAAGAGAAGAGACATTTTGAGCAAGTCTATTGTAACACCCCACTCCCACAGGAACCGAACCCAACATCGTGGATGATATCCGAATCTGTGCCCTACGAGGGTGGCGTGCTAACGCATTGAAACGGTCAAAACTTAGTACATCATTTTTTAATACAATCATATTCGCAAAAATCAGTAAACAATTTGGGTTCGCTTTATTTCATAAACATTTTCAATCATAGCAATACAATCAACAGGATTTTAATAGCCATTTGGGGCCCATTACAAATATAAAACATTTTCAGTTATAATGACTTTACATTACAACATAAATCCATTTGTATACACATGGTAAAAAATTTCGGATTCCATTATTTATACAAAAATTGTAGAATACGAATTTGTACAAAAATAAGAGCATACAAAATGCAGACGCGAACCGATCCCGGTCTCTATCTTTCACTCACATACAGTAGGTATACTCCTGTTGCCTCGGGGTATTCTTTTGAGTTCTGAAAAATATTTGCAAATTTTGGGTGAGTTTTGCAAACTCAATGAGTGACCATCATCGATGGATCACTCAATCACGTAACATATAATTCACATCATTTCACATTTCACACTTCACATTCAATACAATTTAATCACTCATATTATGCATATGTAGTTCACATGAGACCACTTTCCATTTGTTATTTTATTGTGACCGTGTGCCTAAACTATCCTGTATCTATTAGATACCAGGCTCATTACTAACTGTCCCTTATCCGATGGGGATAGGGTTCATTTTACATAATGAGCCTTAGGCTCTTAATTACTTTCTAAGCTCGAGGCTCAATTCACACTTTGAGCTTTAAGCTCTGATTGGTGGCTACTCAGGTTTCAACTACCATTATATTTCATGCATTCATGAAATGGAATGCATCAATCACATTTGCATGTTCCTATTCAATCACATTCCTATATCATCGGACCATAGTCCGACATTTATCAACCAAGTCATGTATCACGTATTTCATCCAATTCACATACAAGGAGTATTTCAATATTTCATTCATACTTCACATTCATCAGACCTTTTGTCCGGAAATCAACACAATCAATCACATTCATAATATCATCTGGTAGTCAATTAATACAAAATTCAAACAAAACAAACAATAAAGTGAGACCATATCGGTCTACTCATAGTATGCTCCAGAACAGCATTTGCTTCTAAGGTTTGGAAACGTCTAGATGATGGCTCTTAAGACGATCCTCTATATCATACAAAACATACACATATCACAATTTGCACTATTATAAGTGTTTAATAATGCACATGTATGCAATGAAATATGTATCATGCATGTTCATGACAATCCTGGGTATTTTTCCATCAATTCCATCACTTAATCATTCTCATATCAAAACTCATCTAAGTATAATTTATACTTAGGTTTATGCCTCACTAAAACTATTAAAATCTCTATTCCTTTATCATTGACTCACTTCAGATTTTTCTAAGTCACACTTTCGGGTCTACTATTCACATTCAATTAGAAAGTGAAAATGATGTAATTTAGTCATACTCTCTTCTAGAAAAGTGTTCCTCTATGTCTTATGTTTCTATTGACACAAAAATCATTCAATTTGGTTTAGTACTTTGGAAGATATACCTCAAACATTTTCAGACTGTTCTTAATCAAAAACAGTTTACTATGACAATTTCCATCCAGAAATTGAACATATTAGAGATTGAATCATAATTCGACGTTTTCATATGATTTATAGCTCTATTTCTATAGTTTACTTCAAATTAAAAATCATCATATTTAGGATCCTACAGATCCAGATATAATTAAAATACTGAGGTGTGTTCAGTAAGATATTCCTATTTTCACTATTCCAACAGATTCCCACACTTTCATTTGATCAATATTTTTATAATCAACACAAATTACTACAAATTTTCATGTAGAGATATAAAAATATGTTAGGAATCTATTGGTTTAAGAATCACTGCATTTGGACGTCGTATGGTGAAGTTATGACCAAAAGAATCAACCATGTTTATGTCCTCAATCATATTGTACCTGTCTTGGCGCAATTGCCATAACTTTCACACAAGATGTCAGATTGATGTCAATTTTAGATGGTTTAAAAGAGGACTGCGAGGTCTACAACTTTTATAAAGAACTCAAAATGAGATTTTGACTTAAAATCAGAAGTGCAATTTATTGTAGCTATCCAGAGAATGTCTGTTTAACGGACATACATGTCCGTTTAACGGACATTGATGGGTTTGGTTTCCAGACCCGAGAAGGTCCGTTTAACATACCTAATGTCCGTTTAACGGACATGGACTAGTCTGGGGGCCTTTTTAGACCTAAGAAGGTCCCTTTAAAGGACCTAATGTCTGTCTAACGGACATATGTGACACAAAACTCCCTCTAAAGTCTCTCTAATGGTTTCTACATCTATTCTAACATCATATTAACCCATAATCTTCTCAAATTCACCTCTTCTAGTGCAATGCCACTTCATATCAATTCAAACACCCACTTTGTTTCATTAAATCTTCTAATCTCTACTTAAATGATTCACCACATTTAACATCTCATCATTCAAAATTTCTATCCTTTTTCCATAACATATCTTATTCCTAAGTATCAAGCACTTCATATTCAAAATTCATCATTTCAATTTGATGACTACTTCATGTATACCTCAAGCTTAGCTCAACATCATACATAAACATTTCATATTCCACACTAAATCATAAACACCCAAAGTATAACACATTCTCATACACTTAAAACATAACACAACATAAACATTCATCCAAAATTTTTGTTGCACCCAGTTCCTAATTTCATGTCAAAATTTGGGACTCTTAAAGACAAAAATTAAATTCGATGTCTTCATAAATGTAGCCATATGTCTCTAGTTTAATACAAACTAATAATTAGCTCAATTGAACAAATATAGAAGAAGTTATGGCTAAAAGACTGAAGCATACTCAGAGATCATGTTGATGCTAAAATTTTTCCAGCTTAACTACTAAATTTTGTTTCCAAATCTTACCCTAACACAACTCATACCAAGATCACTTTTTCTACCTCATCACTCTTCATTCTCAACTCCATTTCTACACTCAACCATTAACACAAACAGGTTATAGACACATTTCTATACTCATTAACTTCCAATTCTCATTAAAACATCCATTTCACAACCAATTCATCTTTAAAACATGTGTAGCATAACTTATAGTTTCTTACTCATCATATACAACATCAATCATCCATAAACAACCCCTAACCCATTATTTAGCATTTACATGAAACAAACATCAATACATACATATATATATATGTTCACTTCTTCACCAACATTCTAGCATATACAAAACTCCTTATCATGATCATTCAACCTCCATAACATTTCTATAAATCATTACTCATCAATAAAGCAAGAAATTTTACACACCCTTCACTATTCACGACACCTATATACCCAAAATACCATCTTCCAAATATTCATAATCACCATTAAACCCTAACTCTTTCATCTCCACCATTATCAACTTTCATAGAGCAATAGATTAGGTCTTTTATTAAGAATGAAGGAGAGCGCAAGGTGGAAGAGTAGCATGAAAGATGAGATTTGAAGGGTTAAAACTCACGAAGAAGAGAGGGAGAAGAGAGCTACGAAAATGGAAAGAAACCAATAAAACACCAATAGGCTTTTAAAAGGGTGAGAGCATCGTTAAAGCCAACAAAAAGGGAGGGAGGCTTTTAATTAAAATAGTAGTGGGCTTAAGGCATTGTTTGGTAAGTGATGTTTGTCACTTGCCACATGTCCAATTTCTAAAACATTTGATTGGTTCTTTCATTTAACTAGTCCCATCAATTTCAATTTTTAATCCAATTATTTCCCATTTTTCAATGGCACTTGTCAATAATTCCTAAAGTCATTGATCAAAATTTTCATTGCCATTTGATAGTAAATTCTACTACTATTTATCATTTGTTTTGCAACTTGGCATTTTCCTAGTCCAAATATTACCCCAAAATTTCCAGAAATGTCTCCAAAAATTCTAAATCAATTTATACACTCCCCAAATCAATTTTCAACATATAAAAATCACATTTCCCCAATATACCTACATTTATAAACAATTATACCCGAAAATTGTCAGTGAATGCATGTACAATTATTTTTATGTGCAAAGATTTAATATTCATATGCATGTGCATCTTATGTAATGTAAGAGCATGAGTTGTGTTTCCTAATTTCTCATAAATCTCTCACATTTACTATTTTAGCCTTAACATGGGTAACGGGATGTTACACCTATTGGCAAGGAAATCATGGTGGGTACATGTTTATAATAGAGTAAATAAGCCACTAATGTTTTCTTTGAATCAAGAAAGTTTAATGTTTCCAATTGCATCATAAGTGTTGCATCTATTGCTTTAGAATGATTTGAGAAAGTGTTGCATATTTTGTATATTAATTTTGATTGATTTATGAAAATGATTTTGAAAAGATATCAAGTTTCAAAAATGTGCCATTTTGGGCATCAAGTTTCCAAGTCATGAACTACATGTTATGTGGGTTTGTGGTGGTCCCCTAAGTTAAGTCAAGTGCACTTCGACTAAAGGCTTCTCCTGCCTGCCCGCTAGTGGCATGGAGCTCCTTCACAAACTCCCATAAGTTCACAGCTACACAGGATCATTATGTGGAAATGTGTAGTACGTTCTGTTTTTAGATCCACCCGAACCATTTTGATATGCTTATGTGCTCATGACAAGAGTGATGTATACATATTTTGCATCTCCCAAACCATTCTGATGTGCTTATGTGTTTATGTTACGTGAATAAGTTTGATGTAATCATGTTTTGTAGTTTGAGATTTTGACTGCATGATGAGAATTTTACAAACAAGTGCTTTATGGTTTTAAATAAGAGCTTTCTATGACAAGTGAACGTTTCAAAAGTTTTTGCTTATTTTCTGTTATAAACTATTACCCATGAGCTTCCAAGCTCACCCCCTTTCTGTCTCATCTTCAGGTGATAGCTAAGAGATCAAGTGATCAAGAGCCTAAGGGAATTTCTTCAAATTTGCTATTTTGTATTTTGTAATAAGCCAATGGTTTGGCTTTTGATATGTAAATAAAGTTTGTCAAACTCTTCCGCTTTAGTAATGAAATAATAGACTGAGGTAGTTTCAGTTGTATATGTTCATTTTGACTTCCTTGGAAAAGGGTTGAATTAAAGTAATAAGTGTGTTTTGATGTTTGACTGTTATGGGCACGCCACCCTTATGGAATGATGTCTAATAAGGGTTCATGGAAATAACCCTATAGGATAATATGTTTATGTTTTATATTTCGTAAGAGGTTGGGCTCCGAAATCAAGCGGGTCCAACAAAATTCATCTATATCTTTTAACTTATTCTCCCATATCCCCTTCAACATGTCTTAATTTGCAAATAAATCCTTTATTCTTTGTTGTCACAATATAAAATTCCTAGTTTCATTAAATTTTCTCATTTGAAACTTTGCAATCGAACTTATTGTTGCCTCAAATATGCTTTGATACAACTTATTAACAAACTAGATAGCAAGAATGAGGATGATGAAAGAAATCAAACTAAAACATAATAATTTTTTAACAAGGTTTAACCAATTTGATGCTAAGTCCTTAGGACCTAAGAGCAACTAATTCACTATTGAATAATTATAATGATGATTATATCAAGCTAGGTTTGAAATAATATGCCTATATATGACCTTAGCTAATACAATTTTACTTAAATAGATCCTTACCAAGGCTAACGTAGTTTAACTATAATTATAGTGGGTCTTATAATCCTTTAAATGCTTAAATTCTACTAAAAATATTTTTTAAAATAAGGGTGACTATGGTGTCATCACTATCTTTTTCTAAAATATGAGATGAATTTTGGAACGACTATATGATTGAGCCCAAGTTTACATTATTAACTGGCTGCATTTTATAATTGTTAAAGTACTTTTTGACTCCTAATTGCTGATTTTTTGTGCTTAAATTGATTTCCTGTGATTAGCTCATATAAATTGCAAATTGTTAGTAAAATTGTTACAAATTGATATTAATTGCATTATAATTTTTCCTAAGTACAATTGATACTGCAAATTGCTATTTTATTTAGCAGGAAAAATGGAGTCAAAGAGATGAAAAAGTCAACAAGGCCCTTCACACGCCGCGGCGCATCCGACAGCCTTCATGCACGTCGCTACATCAACCAATTCATACGTCGCAACGTCCATCAATTTACACGTCGCGACGAGCAAGCCAGAGCCGCACGTCGCGATGTCAAACAATTCCTACGTCGCGACGTGCAGACGGAAACCCAGCCTATATTTGGAAATTGTCTCAATGTTTTGACCCGGCTCACCTCGGTTCTGTAAATACTTACCGAATTAGGTCAAAAGGGGGGATCATCTCGATATCATCACATAGTCGGCTGGCTACACACCGAATACACTTATCATCAGTCATACATTCGGCAGCCACCAGAGACACCTTCATCATTCATTCTCGCATCCGATCACCATCCACCTTCACCAGGCACTTCACCATCCCTCAGCCGTCAGTCTCTGGAGCCATGGTTAGCATCGGGATTCCAATAGTGATGGATATCACCGGCGTTATGCGTGGCTAGGGTTTCCGATCCTCTTAAAGATGTAGCGTCGGGCTTGAGTTCACGGGCTTCAAAGGGGAGTATCATATATTGTCTGAAAGTTTAGTTATATTATTGTAAAACTCT
>JANKYE010641216.1:0-11002 GCA_032467995.1 Erythroxylum dillonii | reverse complement strand
AATTTTTTAACTAATACAAACCATTCATAATAAAAATACCATTGAATTACATCTTACTAATCATATTAAAGACTAGGGGCATATTCGTCATTTGCACTATTTTCCGTTCTGTCCCCCTGCAACCAAACACATTTCTGTCCTGGAGACAGAGACAGTTTTCTCTGTTCAGTCTACCATAACCAAACACCTCACTGTCCCCAGTTTTGTCTCCAGATTTTTGTTTCGTTCCGTCTCCAGCCACCAGAGACAACAACCAAACGCAGCATTAAAGTCTTATGAGTTGATTATTTGATACATGACTTAGAACTTACTACAATAGGGATTGCTTTGAAAGTTTGGAGACATTATATGTACAAAAACATTTTGGATATATATAAATATACAGATCATTAAAGTTTAAGGTAATTATTGAGTTTGAAAGAATTGAATACAAGACTAAGACGATGGATAGAGTTACTTGAAGATTATAATGAATAAATGAGTATTTCCTAGTAAAGCTAGTGTTGTAATCTGATGCATTGAACAAAAAATTCAATAGTGGTGTAGCGCAAATTTAGATATTGAAGTTACCAATTCTAGTGCTATAAAGAGCACAGAATGTCGAGTTGAATTTTGGGCAAATCAAAGTACTATTAGCTATTGAATTTAAGATCAGTTTCACATTAAAAGATTAGCATAAATTAAATTGAGGATTCAAAATTTATGAATCTTATTGAGAAATTGAAAATGAATCTTGATTTTGAATTTGAATAGGAAAAATGATACCTTATGATTGAAGTAAAGACTATATGTACCTGAAGGAGATGATTTAGAAAAGAGATTTTTGGATAAAGCACAAATAGCAACCTAAGCTATACATCCTAGTAGTAATATGTCAAAATAGCATTTAACGACTAAGGATATAGAACCAAGTGACTGCATGTATGAGTTGCTAATAGTTTTAACTATTGGAAATATGTTTAACGCTTATATTTTTGAGTTCATAAGAACATGAAGTCAATGTATAGTTTTATTTGACTTTAAGCATAACAATCATTATCTTAGTGATATCATTAGAATATTGTATGAGTTGTTATACGACAGAAGGAGTCGTTCACCCTTATATTGAAATGAAGAGGGCCTAAAAATGGTTGAAGGCTAGAATTGATTGGAGATGTTGCTGATAAGTGAAATTGATCTATATTAGAAATTAAGTGATTTAAGAAAGATAAAGGAGTTAGGTGGATCAACACCAAAGATATGGAATATAGTGAGATAGACGTAAGAATTAAGTATATTAACATTAAAGAGATATGAATTATCAAGTGAAAGATGAAATATTTCTAAAAGTATGTCTATGGCAAGGTGTTCTTAGATTGAGAAAAAGGGACAGCTAAGCCAGACATAAATGGGTGCCTATAAAATTATTGTGAGAATAGGACCATTGACTTACGAGTTAATATTACCAATAAAAGATGTTTCAGATTCACACAGTGTTACATGGATATGTTTAGGAAATATTGTTATGATATGATATATGTGTTATTGATACTGGAAGTGAAATTGTGAGTAATCTGAAATATATTGAGGAAATAGTTAAGGTAGTGTGATATCTGAATAAGCGACTGGAAAATCGAGCGATTCCATTGACCATAGTCAAGTAGAAGAAATTTTTTGAGTGATGTAGTTAAATGGGAAATGGATGAGCATATAAGGCAACGATACCTCTACCTTTTTTATCAATCAGATAAGAACTTGGCATTTAATTGTTTTTACCTTCATGATATGCAAGATTTACCTCAAGTATTCAAAACATTCTTCTCAACTTTTTGAATACATTCAATATATTACCTATGATCATAGTCACTAATTGATCCAAGCAAAATTGGTAAACTTTATTCTTCAATACCATAATATAGTTTGGGGCATTGCTAACGCAAAAAGATATTGCTAAAACTCAATATGCCCATGATTAGTTCTTGTAATTCCTTAAGTAACAATACATCCCGTTTCCATACTAAGGGTTAGAACCCTAGATTTCTGAAATTGAGAAATAGCAATGAGAGATTAGAAAAATGGATTTCATGCTTATGCATAATATTAGCATACAAACACGTGAATTTGATTATTGCACACATTACAATGAATTGTTCATGCACTCATTTGACATTTTTTAGATATAAATAATTGTTTTAATATAATTATAATGCGAATTATGGATTGTGTATTTTAAAATTGAGTTAGAGTATATAAGTAGTGAATTAGAATTTTTGGTGAAATATGAAAATTTTCCAAAATTTAAGGGTAATTTTGGAAAATTTTCATATTTCACCAAAAATTCTAATTCATTACTTATACACTCCAATTCGACTAGGAAAAATGCCAAGTGACAGAACAATTGATGAATGGCAGCATAAATAAGAGTCAAAAGGCTGTGGAAATTTTTATGAATGGCATTAAGATTTAATAATAAGTGTCATTGAAAATTGGGTTGAAAATTGGAGACAAATGGACTAGTTTTTTTTAAAGAATCAATTAGAGACCACAATAAAAGGACAGGTGGCAAGTGACAAGTGTCACAACACTTGCCACTCACCACTCACAGCACTTTATCATTTTGAATGACCATCTCCCTTGTCTTTCATATTTACTCTCACGAAATGTTCTAACTTTCTTTAACTTTTCCATTGTTCTCATCTATGACATTCGCTCTCACCCCATTAACATTGAAGCTTTCTCTCACCCCCATTTATTACTATCATTTTTGCTATCTTCTTTATATTTGTCACACGAGACCTAGCCCTACTACCTTTGGAATGATGAAGATCGTATGAAGCCTCGGAGAGCTAGGGTTTTATGGTGATTGAAGAAATTTGGAGTTTAATTAAGTAAGTTAAACTCTATTCTTTATGGGTTGTCTAAATAGAAGCTTGTATGATGATAGTTAGAGGTTAAATGGGCACAAAATGGTGTTTTATGTATGCTGGAACGTGAGTGATGAAATGTATATGAACGCATCTTGGTTTTGTATATGTATGATGATTAATGATTCATAAATTGATGTAGAATTGCTTTGGAGTTAGAATGAGTCCCAAAATGAGGTAGAAAGAAGTGCAAAAAAATTTATTTATGAATGGACATTTTCATGTTCTGTTTTTGATGTATAAAAACATGGATCATTGGTGGTTTTAGAAATGGATTGGATTGAGTATCAAAGTTAAAGAAAAGGCAAACGTAATGTCTTGAAAAGAGAACTAGGATGAAAGTTTAGAGACAAGTTGATAATGGTGTTTAAATTATACTGGAATATGTTAGCTATAACATTTCTGCTGGATATGCAAATGTATTTTAGCCATGAATTAACCTAAAGATATCTAAATGGAATGAGTTTTTATTTGGATTAAACTAGCGACTTATGACTACGTTTTTATGAAGACATCGAATTCAAATTCTATCTTTAAGTTTCAAAATATGACTCAAAGTTGAGTACTAGGTGTAGAGAATTGATGGATGAATACATGTGTTTGTGCTCTGTTTTGAGAGTATGAAAACCATGAGTGTTGAGTTGTTATGTAGATGTTATAAGTTGTGAATTAAAGGTCTAATGAAAGGGAAGGTTATGTTAACCAAGATGTTAAGTTATGCTCTTGAAATAAGATGAATTAAGGTGATACTTTAAGTAAAATGAAAGTGGAAATGAAGTTGAATATATGAAGAAAGTTGATGATGAATATATATATATATGTGTGTTCTATTTTTAGTGTTCATGAGCAATCGTGACCTATAATTTGTTTATGGGTGATAATGAGTTGAAATGGAGTTAAGAATGATGGGAAAATGATGAGTAATTGAGCTAGAAATGATAGACCAAGCTTAAGGTGGTGAGTGTAGTAAGTAAAGAGTTAGAAATCTAGAAATAAGAATGCAATTGGATATATGTTGGGACAAGATGTATAACTTTTTCTATGGATCTCGAATTGAGGTCATTTAAGTATGCTTTCGAAGAGGACTTCGAATTCTACTGCTTCTATGGAAACCCATAGAAGAGATTGCTGTCTAGATGGTTAAATTTTCAAATTTCTATAAATGACCCAAAAAGGTCTGCTCTGCGGGCATGAATGTCCGCCTAATGGACATTCACTGGTCATTTGGTCTTAATTTAGGCTAGAATGGGCTTAAATTGAACCTAGAATGCTGCTTGGATTAAATGACTAATGTGTGATATCTTCAAAGTGATAATTGGGATTATAACTTGATGAATGAATTGATAATATCAAAATATCAAAGGCATGAGTATAATGTGAATGAATATGTTCATATGATTATAGTTATGATTCAAAGGAGTTGAGTAATATGTATGAAAATTGGGCATTATGAGAGCATATAATGTTAGAAGAGAAATTATGTGAAATTGAGTTATGATATTAGAATAACCAAGTGTTCTTAAGGTGTAAGCCTAAGAATAACCTAGACACATACAAAGGATAAGGATTAAATGGTGAACTTAAAATGATCATGTACAAATGAAGTGTGAACCTAAGTTCAATTAGACATATTGAATTATGAAATGAGAATGAGCATAAGATGTGAATTTAGATAATATACCCAAGATTGTCATTGAGCATGCATTATACATAACATATATACATATGTGTACGATTGAATGTTTATGTAATTGTGCAATTAGTAACGTGTGTGCAATGTGTGTGTTGCATGATGTTAATATAGGATAGAACATCTACATCCAGACGTTTCAGGATCATGGAAGCTAATGCTAATCTGGAACATACTGTGAGTCAACCTAGATGGTCTTACTTTAATGATTGTTCTATTTAAATTCTATATTAAATAATTGTGTGAATGTAATTGTATTGATTCCAGACATTGAATGTCCGAGGTGTTTGATGCATGAATTATATTGGAAGTGCTCATTGAATGTGAATTGGACTGGCTATGTGATACTCAACTTGATTGTTGAATTCCGGACCTAGTTCTAAAGAAAAATGTGAATATGCAAGTGAATGAAATAAGTGGTTCTCAACTTTAACGTTAAATGCTGGACCAAGGTCCAGTGACATATGTAAAGTGAAATTAAGTGACTGATTGATCTTATATGATTGATACATTTCACTACATGAATGTATAATAACATAGAGGTTATTGTGACTAGAGTAGCCACCAAACAAGAGTTTAAAGCTTAGAATTTGATTAAGAGCCAAAGGCTTACTGTGTATAATGAGCCCGGTATCCCCAATGGCTATGGGACAGTTATCAATAAGCCCGGTATCCACAATGGGTACGGGATAGTTATAGGAACTCGGTCACAACAATAACAATCAAAAGTGAGTCTCATAAGCATTGTATATACATTTAATATTTATGTTTGAATGATCGAAATGTATCGTTAAATTGCGTTGAATGAGGTTGTGAAAATTGGGAACAAAGTATTATGTGATGATACATGATGATAAATGAAATGATATGAGTTATGTGATTTTATATGTTGTATGATTTGAGTTCACTCACTGTGTTCATAAAACTTAACCCAAAATTTGCATTATTTTTCAAGCTTAGAGGAGTTACCCCGTTAGGCAAACAGGAGTTTAGCCACTACATTCGAGTAAGAGGTATAGGTCAGGATCAGTTCGCTCCTGCATATGTATTTCATTATTTTGTATCAAAATGTGTATTCACAAATACTATACAATGTCTATATGAATGATTTTGTAATGTAATGACATTATGAATAAAATGTCTTGTATATGAAATGGGCCCAAGTGACTAGTGAAATTCTAATGAGTTGTATAATGATTGTAACTCCTGTGAATGAAAATGTTTATGAATAAAAAGGGCATTGATTATTGTTTTTCCACATATGCATGCATTGTTTTGAAAAAATTTGTAATGAGTTGGATTGTTGACTATTCTAGAATCTCACTCTTACAAGTACGTACTTGGATATCACTAAGGATGTCGAGTACGTGACCTGTGAGAGTGTGGTACTACATATAAACCTAAACCTAGTAAAACAAGTGAAGAGGCAAAAATTGGATTAAAAGTGGTAAATGAAATAACATAAGAGATTATTGTGGGAGGTAAAAGCTCAAAGTTACAAAGATTACAGAATGAGACAATAGGAATGAAAGATGTAAGAAGGAATAGATATAAGGCACGTGTAGTAGGAACATAAACTAAGATAGAGGTATAGGAGGAGGTAGTTAAAGATGAGAATAAAACGAAAAGCTTTAATGAGAAATTTTACACCATAGTCATGATGGCAAGAAAAAAAAGTCTAATTCCATTCTTTATAAAGAAAAGAACTAGAAAAGTGAATAAAGGGAAGCGATCCTGTTTATACCATTATCTAGATATAATATGTCAAAGTTGGTTTTGACTAAAGAAAAATAAGTAAATAAGGTAACACAAGACATTAGCTAACAAGAGAAAGAGAACTTTCTTTACTTTATTTTTTTATTAATCATATTTCATCAATCTAACTTTAATAGTAATATTAAAATTTGAATCGGTTTAAAGATAAATTAAACTAAATTTAAATGATTTTGTATTTGATTAAAAATAATATATTTTAACTAAAAATATTATGACAATAATTTATTAATCTATTTTATGTAATTTATTTTATTCTTATGTCTCAACAACTAGTTCTTTTTACATTTAAATTGAAAATATATACATAAATATGCTTAGTTCCTTCTAACAGGATTTAACATTTTCAACGAGAAGATTTTTGCCTTTGAGAACTCGTCCCGGAATGTATGAACTTGTTTGTATATGTTTGAAGACTTTGATTTGATACTCAAGGATGGATATAAAAGCTAGTTCTTAAACTTTGGTCGATTCCAAGATAACTAATTTTCTGATGCTTCATTCACAACCTGTGTGTTAGTTTATGTCTTTGCAATCAATCAATTGATTGCAATTTTACGTATGATATTATTATTAATTATTATTTTAATCAATAAAGAGATTTTTTATCTTCGGTATTATTTTAATTACACTTGATATTTTAGTACTAAAGTTAAAATCTCTAGAATAATTACTATCTAATTGAAATTACATTTCTAGATGTAGTTTCATCAAGAAGAGATATTGATAAAAAGGTACACGTTATGTTTCTTTCTTATAAAGAAAGTAATTGATCTCATAAATTAAAGTATAGAGATATTTAAACAAATGTGTAGGTTCCTGTTAGAGAATAAGTTTAACTAAATTAACCTAATTATAAGGATCTCAAATAGAATATTACTTACATATCTGGGAATTTTCTCATTATGGTGGCTATATAAATGATTCATAGGCTTAAAATTACTAAGGCATCTCATGTGGGCATTACTAGATTTTGAAGCTACTTATAACTTGTCCCATTTGGAGTAACACAATCGATAGTACTTGGATGCAATATGAACCATATGAAAAATGTTAAGTAAGTCAATAAAAGATTCGTCACTCTAAAATAATTATAGAAAATATTCTACTATTTTTAATTAGTAGTGGTTTAAGAAATTATTTGGCCAAAGTGAATTGACATCTAAAAGGTGTTTTCAAATATCAGTTATAAATCAATTATTAATTAGCATGAACGAAAATATTTGAATTCAAAAGAGTATAATTATATCTATACTCTATCCAATTGAAACGTTGGATGACAAATTGATCAAATTGTAAATCGTAATTATGCATAGACAAGTTAAGGTAAGTCACTTTGACATTACAAATACTTAAATGGTCATAATATGTTGCTAGATGTTAATCTTGATCGATAATTATAAATTGTTTAAATAGAGAATCAAAGATAAATTTAAATTTTTAAAAATTTTTAATTCTAATTATACTTCATAACTATTATCAATATATTAAAAACCTAATGAGTAACACATAAACAGTAGTTTAAAAAGAGAAAAATTAATTTTAATTAAGTTAGACTTAATTGTAATTTAAGAAACTTTGGAGATTAAATATGAGAAATTTGATTTCATTAAAATTAAAATTGAAGTATAATTAAAGTTTGACTTTAATTATAATTGAAATAATTAATTTTAATAAAAATTAAAACCTTAATACTTTTTCCATTTATAGGAATCAGTATAAGGGAGCTAGTACTCATGTTATTTTTCTCTCGATGAATTTAGTGTCTTTTTACTGTTCTGTGGATACCTTTAGAGACTAGACACATAAATAGCTTGTAGTTGACACATCAATGTTTGATATTTTATATTTTGTAATTCATATTTTTTAAGTTATTTAATTATTGAGATCCAATTGAAAACTGTAAAAATTTTATTTTTTGGTGTGACCGAGAGTCAATTATGGTTGTTTTTTCAATACTATGTTCATCTCAAAACATATAATCACTGGCCCATTCCGATTAACTTGGTTGTTTATATGCTCATTGACAATTCATTTGCTTGGCAGAAGTATGATCTAGAGTTAGAACACAAGACCTGGCAGGCCCGCTTACTAAGTCCTGATAGCCCATATATGTCTTATTTTTATTAGGAGGAGTAAGAATTTTCAGAAAACGAATATCAAAATGGTCCTCTTACTAATTCGTAATAACCCATAAATGTTTTATATGATGGAACGAGTAATAATTTTCATTAAACGAGGATGATATAATACAGTAATAGAAGCATCAGTTCAGACAACATGACGGCATAACAAAACCTCATCTAAATGTAAACTTTGGCAAGTTATCTTGAACCTGATTTTGTCTTCACATTCCTATTCAGAGATAATTGTTCGACACGATTTTTTTAGAAGTATATATAAGTTCTAAAGATATATTGTTTAGCTTAGGGTTGTCACTCTTGGAAATTCCACGAATAGGTCCTTTCATATTAATTATCATAATCATCTTCCATTTAAGAAGAATGCGAATAGGTTCAGAGAGATTCAAATCTTTAAGATTTGATGCCAAATTGAAAAAGTCACATAGGCCCGAACTCAATTCAAACTCGTCCATGCATGTGAGGACCACGGTGTCCATCCATACGACGTAGGTAAGATTCCAACGCTATGAATCCAGCGAATGTGCTTTGTGTTGACAGCCAATTGGTAGTCGCGAGAGCATTTGGTGATAAGAGCTTGAAAGGATATGTCAGAACCAGATGCTGCAATGGAGATTATTTATGATGATACAGACGTCATACGAGGTACTTCCCAGTCGAAACCTAAGTTGAATTTTAAGTTGGATATTGTTGTATTTTTGAAGTTTGATTTGAACTTACATTATTTCTTTTAAATTTTTCGTCTATGTACCTATTACATCCCTTTGTATTTTTACAAAGAAGCTATTTTTATGACTTAAGCCTGTAATTTTATAGTAACAAAGGAGCAACTTTACCAGCTACTCCAAAACTCACTTTCTTCTTTTAAATTTTCATTAATTTTAACTTCGTAGAAGATAAATTTATATATAAACTCATGATGGATAAATTTATTGGGAAATCAGGGTATAATTTGATTCCTCCCGTAACAAAATAATCATGAAATTTTTTCGTATGATTTTTTGAAAGCTAAAATAATTAAAATTATATAAATTGATTAATAAATAAATCATAATAAAACGTAAATCTTAATTCATATCTCATTTAGAATCTTGAGCATTTTTCTTTTTGTTTCCCTTGAGTCATTTCTAAGATCGGCTCATTTCAACAACCATAGTTACGTAAATATCTGACCTTTAACAATATTTACAGAAATTGTTGAGATAAATCTACAACTATTATAGAGAGAATTAGGCAAGAAGTGCTAGTTCTTTTGAAGTTTATGCTTATTTATAATAAGTTTTAAACATTTTACTAATTTAATTGAAATTAAAATTTAATTTTAACTAAACTTTAATTATAATTAAAATTAATTATAATTAAATACCATTTATGCCCAAAATAAGACCCAATAGGCTTGATTGTAAAATTTAAAATTATGATTAATTATAGTATATTAAATGAATAGAGATCAATATGAGATATTAACTTGATTAAAGCAAAAATATAACGTGAGCTAGTCTTTTATGCTTCATCAATGCCTTGTCTCAATAGAATAATGACTAGAAACAATTTAAAGGATAATACATAAATGCAATATGAATCTCATAATTATAATTTCATCATAATTTTATTCTAATATATATTTATCCCATGGACTTTATCATATAAATTTAAATATGTATAAGATAAAGAATGTCCTTTAATAATTATGTCACTAAACTATAACTAATTGATTGGTTATAGGCCATAAACTAACAATCTTTCACTTACACTAAGTTAACCATTTAAGTATCTTATACCATATCACCATGTGACGATCATGCTATGGTTAAGATATTAGTTTATTGGGAGAATTCTACAAGATTCTCTAGACGGAGCATTTGCTAATTAAAACCTACAACTTTCATCTTAATTATTATCATAATTTTAAAAAATTGCCTAAATACATACTTAGATTTTGATGAGACCTTACTTTCTTTTACACATCCAATGGCTCTAATATTCTATAGTACATTATTATTTGCACAATACAAGAAATTATACTAAGTTCATTAAAGAACTCAATAATCCATTTAATCATTTCAACTAAATGACAAATATAATTTGGCTTTATTATCAATCAATGTTATAGTGGAACCTTTATAATCCTAAAATAGTATTATTATAAGTAAAATATAACTTAACTAGGATTTGCTTCTAAAGTTCATACCCTTATAATCTTGAACTCAAGTATCTATGCATATATAAAATAATAGATATGTTTAATACTTCATAAGTATCAAATATCCCAAATACTAAATTTCCTCCTTTCACAAATATATACTCTTATAGAATTTAATTGAGGAGATATTCACCAGAAAATCCCATTCCCTATAAATAACTAAAATATTTTAAAACTCATCACATTAATCTTATGAAATGCTACTTAGATTTAAATAATTGGAATTTTTTAAAATTTTTAGATCAATATTTTATTTAATTTATATGACTATATCACATAAAGTCATTAATAA
>JANKYE010640474.1:0-11005 GCA_032467995.1 Erythroxylum dillonii | reverse complement strand
TCCTCTATGCTTTGTGGGTTTGTGGTCCGAATGTTGGGCCTCGGAGACGGGGTCCAATATTCGGGGAATGTTGGGCCACGGAGGCGGGGTCCAACAGATGTTCGATTTTGCAGGATAAAAATGTAGAACATGTGAATGCCCTGGGAGGTTTTGCTAGACCGAATCAAAAGAAGTACGACCCATTTTCCAACACCTACAATCCGGGTTGGCGGGATCACCCGAATTTGCGTTATGGAAATCCTCAAGAGCAGCAAACAACCAAAAATTTCCAGCAGTATATACAACTATATGTGCCTCGACAAGATCAAAACATAACATCCAATTCCGAAGGTAAGCCCTCTTTGGAAGATAAAGTTCAATCTTTGGCCACTAACACTTTGACGTTTCAACGGAATACTGAAGCAAGTATTCGAAATATTGAAAATCAACAAAGAAATATTGAAAATCAAATAAGCCAAATGGCAATTGCCATAAATCGATTGGAGGCATAAAATTCTAGGAATTTTCCAACACAACCAGAGATCAATCCCAAACAAAATGCGAAGACTATCATATTGTAGAGTGGTAAGGAATTGCAGGAGCCACTTCCGAAAAATTCTAGAAGGGAGGTAGAAGAAGAAGAAACGCAAAAGACACCTTCACAACCAGAAATGCGCAAAATAATTTCCAGAATATGGTGATTCCGCCTCCTTTTCCGAGTCTATTTGCCAAAGCAAAGAAGGAAGAGCAAGAGAAGCAAATATGGGAGACTTTTCTAAAAGTTCAGGTAAATATTCCTTTATTTGATGCGATTAAACAGATTCCACGGTATGTAAAATTTCTTAAGGAATTTTGCACTTCAAAGAGGAAATTAAAATATGATGAGAAAGTGCAATTGGGGGAGAACATTTCAGCGATTTTGCAAAAGAAAAAGCTTCCACCCAAGTGTCAAGACCTAGGTATGTTCACTATCCCATGTCAAATTGGTGATTTGCGAATTGAAAGAGCTGTGTTAGATTTAGGTGCGTCCATAAATGTCATGCCATATGATGTTTATAAATCTTTAAATGTTGGACCTCTTAAAGAAACTAATGTAGTGATTTAATTAGCGGATCGCTCAAATGCTTATCCGAAGGGTGTGTTAGAAGGCATTTTAGTTCAAGTAAGGAATATGCTTTTTTGGCTGATTTTTATATTTTACAGATGGGCACTGATGATACATCTTCTTCCACTTCAATTTTATTTAGAAGGTTGTTCTTGAAAACCACTAGAACGAAAATAGATGCTCATGATGGATCGTTAAATATGGAATTTGATGGTGAATTAATTGAGTTCAATATATACAATACCATGAAAATTCTAGATGATGAACAACCTATTGTTTCTGTGGATTTTATTGACACATAGGAGCAGGAAAATGCGATTTTGCAGGACAAAAATGACCTTGAAATAATCTTGGAAATGGAAAATACATCACGATGGTAAGGAAGCCAAGAATCGGTTTTTCCCAATGATCAAATGGAAATACAATTGCGCAAAACGGAGACCACCGAACCAATATTCCAGCAGCTACCGTATGTGGAGATGTCTAGAAGTAATGACAAGTTGTTGCCGTCATTAGTCAAGCCACCAAAGTTGGAATTGAAGAGCTTGCCTAGTTATTTGAAGTACATCTTTTTAGGTGAGCAAGATACATTGCCTCTTATTATCTCTAATCAACTTACGGTTTTGCAGGAAAGTCAGCTGATTAATGTGTTAAAGGAGAATAAGGAAGCTTTCCGTTGGACAGTGGCTGATTTGAAGGGTATTAGTCCTACTATTTGCATGCACTGAATTTTGATGGAAGATGAAACAAAGTAGGTGAGGCAACCCCAACGTCGTCTAAATCGACCCATGATGAAAGTGGTGAAAAAAGAAATTTTGAAGCTTCTTGACGTTGACATTATTTATCCAATTTCGGATAGCAATTGGGTAAGTCCAGTCTAGGTAGTTCCGAAGAAAACTGGTGTAACTGTGATTGAAAATAGCAATGGTGAGTTAATACTAACTCGTGTTCAAAATGGTTGGAGAGTATGCATAAATTATAGGAAGCTTAATTTAGTTACTAAAAGTGTCATTTTCTACTTTCATTTATTGATCAAATGCTTGAAAGACTTGTAGGTAAATCTCACTATTGTTGTTTAGATGGCTATTCAGGATACCACCAGATTTTGGTAGCACGAAAGGATCAAGAGAAAACAACCTTCATATGTCCATTCGGCACCTTTGCTTATCGAAGAATGCGATTTGGATTGTGTAATGCATTTGCGATGTTTCAAAAGTGTATAGTAAGTATTTTCTCTAAACTTGTGGAAAATTGCATGAAAATTTTTATGGATGATTTCACAGTCTATGGAGAGTCTTTTGAAACATGCATTGTTAACTTTGAAAAAGTGCTTAAACGTTACATCGAAACTAATTTGGTTTTAAATTATGAAAAGTGTCATTTCATGGTTGATCAAAGCATAATTTTGGGTCTTAATGTCTCTACTAAGGGAATTGAAGCCGATAGGGCTAAGATAGATGTTATTCGATCTTTATCTTACCCCGCGACTGTGTAGGAAATTTTTTCTTTTCTTGGTCACGCAGGATTTTATCGGCAATTTATTAAGGACTTCTCCAAAATTTAGCAACCCATGTGTAGACTACTCCAAAAGACGTGAAGTTTGATTTTGAAGAGCCATGCAAAAGTGCGTTTGATGAACTCAATGAACGACTCACTGTAGCACCGATTATTCAGCCACTGAAATGGGACATTCCATTTAAGTTGATGTGCGATGCATCGGATTATGTAGTTGGCGTCGTGCTTGGAAAAAAGGTGGACAAGGTACCTCATGTTATTTATTATGCGTCTATGACATTTAATGATGCCCAGAAAAATTATTCTACGACGGAGAAGGAGTTTTTAGCTGTAGTATTTGGATTGGAGAAGTTTCGGTCACACCTGTTGGGGAAGAGGGTGATCATCTATTCAGACCATGTAGCTCTGAAATATTTGGTGAAAAAGAAAAAAGCCAAGCCGAGATTGATTCGATGGATTTTACTACTTCAAGAATTCGATTTGGAAATCCGCGACAAGAAAGGAGCTGAAAATTTGGTGGCTGATCACCTAAGCAGGATCACTTCGACTACCACATTTGGTGTTCTTGACGACCAATTTTTGGATGAGAGTCTCTTCGCAATTCAACAGGTAATTCCATAATATGCGAACATAGTAAAGTTTTTGGTGACTAAGTCTTTACTTAATGATTTATCTAGAGCTGAAAGAGATAAAATTAAGCGAGAGGCTAAATACTACATTTGGGATGAGCCTCATCTTTATAAATTTCGTTCTGATCAGATTGTTAGGAGATGTGTCACAGATGATGAAATTCCTTCTATTTTACATTTTTGCCATTCATTTGTGTGTGGGGGACACTTTGGTCCCAAAAGAACCGCGCAAAAAATTCTTGAATGTGGACTGTTTTGGCCTAAGTTATTTTATGACTCTTACATGTTTTGCAAGTCTTAAGATCGTTGTCAAAGAACAAGCAACTTGGGATCGAGAAATCAAATGCCACTCACGAACATCCTTGTATGTGAAAATTTTGATTTGTGGGGAATAGACTTTATGGGTCCTTTTCCTTCTTCCTTTGGTAAGAACTACATTTTGTTAGCTGTGGATTATTTTTCGAAATGGGTTGAAGCTAAGGCCACTTTATCTGATGATGCTAAAACTGTTATAGATTTTGTTAAATCTAACATTTTTGTCAGGTTCGGAATGCCTCAAGATATCATTAGCAATCAAGGAACCCATTTTTGTAACAAGATTTTTGAGGCCTTGATGAAGAGATATGGCATCACACACTGAGTCTCTACAACATATCATTCGCAAACAAGTGGACAAGCTGAAGTGGCCAATAGGGAGATCAAATCCATACTAGAAAAAGTGGTGAATCTAAATAGAAAGGATTGGAGCTTACGATTGGACGATGCTTTGTGGGTGTACCAAACTACGTACAAAACTCCGATAGGCATGTCACCTTATAGGTTAGTTTTCGGTAAGCCTTATCATTTACCTGTGGAAATAGAACATAGAGCTTATTGGGTTGTAAAGCAGTTGAAAATGGATCAGGTAGAAGTTAGTCACAATAGGAAATTGCAAATTGCAATAATTAGAGGAGATTCGTAATGAAGCGTATAAAAATGCAAAAATCTATAAGGAAAAAACTAAAGCTTTTCATGATAAAATGATTTTTAGGAAACAATTTTCAATCGGACAAAAAGTTCTTTTTTATCATTTGAAGCTTAAGTTATTTCCTGGGAAATTGCGATCTCGTTGGCTTGGACCGTTTATTGTTACTAATGTTTTTTCTCATGGTGCGGTAGAAATTCAAAGTTTAGTACCTCTAAGGTATTTAAAGTTAACGGACATCGCCTGAAGCCATATTATGAGAACTTTTCGATTGAGCGAGTGGAAGAAATAGAGTTAGTTCCCCTAACCTATTTGTAATCAGGTATGTAAAGAAATATGTCCAGCTAAAGACTTTAAAGAAGCGCATTTAGGAAAACCCGTAAAATTTTCATATTTGTTATGCTTTTTATTTTTAGTAGTTTTTATTTTCATTTTTAGGTTTATTTCATTTTAGTTAGGAATTTAATTTAATAGTTTTGATTATGCAATTTTAATTGTTCATCTTTTAATAAGAATTAAAAAATATGAAAAAATAAAATTTTCATTCCCCCTATTTCCCCCTATCTTTTTCCCTCTTCTTCTTTCACTTAGCTTTTCTCCCTATCGTTTTTCACTGCAACTTTCACACTTCACTACCAATCTCGTGCACACTACAACCACCATTCCACACAACACCCATCTTTTAATTTGTCATTCACCGATTACCCACCCAGCCTTAACTTGCGATTTTACTGGTTTCGTTTGTCTTCTTTTGCTATTGCAAGTCTACATTTCAAGAATTCAACGCAATGCCAAGGAGAAAAAATGAGTCACGAAAGTTGGCTACTCCAATAATGTCTTTGTGGATCTTTCCTCTCCAACGCACCCTAACTCAACCACGGTAAAACCCACCCAAACAGCACCACCGAACCCAGCTATAACCCCAGGGCCGTCTACCCGTAATAGAACAAGGAGAGGTAAAGAAGTCGAAAACCGAAGCCAATGGAACACATGAAGTGGTGGATGCATATATTTTAGGCTTCCGAAAGATGCATAACGTTTCTGGAAACTTAGTCAAAGGAAAATCTACCCCTGTAAGTCTATTCTTTCCGACACGCTTGAAGCATTGCAAGTTTATGATTCTTTCACGCAATTGTTGGGTCCTATTTGTTGGAGTGCATTTGCTATAATAGCTTGTCCTGCTTTTGATGAATTGACAAGAGAATTTTATAGTACCTTTCAATTTAATTCTTACAAAAAATGCAATGTATTTATGAAAGGAATTGTAGAATTTCGGGTAATGGGAAAAGAAATTGCTTTATTGGTGGCTGATTTTAATGCAGCTATGAGATTTGTGTCAACTGCTAAAATTAAAAATAAGATGTTTATCAATTCTAGATGTGACTATCATGAGGACTGTAATGCATGAGAATTGTGGAGTCAGTGGTCTGTTGATCCTAATCCCTATAATGCTAGTATTTCTAATAGTTCGCTTTTTAGAAATCCTGTTTTTAAAATCATACATCGCCTTCTGGCATATAAGTTTTTGGGTCATAAGGATGCTGTAGGGACATTGTTGAAAGTAGAATTTTATTTTCTGTGGTGTATAGATAGGCATATTCCTGTCAATTTGGGTTTCTAGTTTTTAACACAATTTCAATCGATATTGTATAAGAAATCTAAACCTTTGATTCTCGACTCTTATATTACACAATTGGCCATTAATTTGGAATTATTGGATCTTTATAATACTGACATAAATGTGGCTTGTAGTATAGAACCTTTGGATTTAGATTGTTTGCACAGGATGGGAATTGCGAATCTTAACCGTGGACACATAACTTTCACAAATCCGGGCCCCACTACTCTTTCCACTGTAAGACCAGCAACACAAATTTAGGCTCCCCCATCTGAAACAAGTAGCCACTAATAATCCCAAACCAATTTGGAGGATTACCTTAGTCACCTTGAACATAGAATGCACCGAATGGAGCACAACTTGATGGCTTATTGGGAGTATAAAGGCTTCCAACATCCACATCCACCAACATCATGAATTCGACATTTCCAAATAGAGAAGCTTTCTTTTTCCTTTTTCCTTTATATTTGTGCTTCTTTAATTTTACGTCCTAACATTGAGGACAATGTTGGTCTTGGTGTGGGGGAAAGAATTGGAGTTTTTTATGTGCGACTATTTTTTGGTTTTTGTGTGATTCTTGTCAATTTTTGCATGATTGTTGTGTGTTAAACCATAAAGCTTTGTCATATTAGTTTGGATGAGATTGATTGTTTGCATGAAATTAAATTGGGCTAAGTCAGTCTTAAGTGAATCATGTTGATTGATTGCAATAACTGATCTTGTAAACTTAGTCAAAATTTTTACGTTTGAGTGATAAGGTAATATGTGGAATTGAATTGAATTCTTAAGTTAAACCTGTGAGTGGAATTTGAGCCTTAATGACATCATATTTATGTCATTCTATTTCTTTGAATTGTGTAATGCTCCTCTATTCATGTTTGCCTTCAGAACGTGCACTGAGCCAAATTGAATTTGTTTGATTACATAGGATATAGAAATTATTAAGGCCTTCTTTGTTTTAAATCCTTTAACTTAAAAAGGACCCACCTAATTACATTCCCTTTGCAAACATTTTTTAGCCTTTAACCTTGTTTTTCAATCAATCACCTTATATTAAAACCCAAAAATTAGCCTCACCCTATCATAAGTTGAATGAAACATTGAGTAATTTGGGACTTTTATTTTGTACTTTATTTTTAGATACTTTTATAGGTACTTCTACTCATGTGTTTATTAAATTATGCTGCTAGTAATTTCTCTTGTTTTTATTGATCTCCCTTATTCTTAGCCAAGTAAAAAAAGAAAGAAAAGAAAGGAAAAAGAAAGAAAGAAAGAAAGAAAGAAATATATAAAAAATCAATAAAAAGAAGAAAAGAAAAGGAAAAAGAATAAAGCATGGTAGCATTAGTTAGTATAAGTAGTTGTAGTCCTTTGTGTCATGTGGTTATCTCAAAATTTTAATTTGAATGTCCCTTTAACTTGATACTTTGTGAATGCTTGTGATTAAACCTTTGCCATTTTTACCTTACTTTTGAACCTAGCCCCATTACAATCTTATGATTTATTAGCTAATGTAATATGAATGAATGATATCTGGTGAATTTGCAAGCCTATGGTAGTGCAATCTGTTAGAAAGAGATTTGAGAGAAACACTTTAAACTTAAACACATGAGCGTAAGAGAGAAATCTATAAGAAGAATTCACTTTGGTTTCATACTTGTCTTTTAAACAAAGATGTCTTATTTTGTCTTTGTTTATTCGTATCGGTGAAAAGTGATTATGATGTATGTTACAACTTAAGTCTTACTAGCCCAAGTTAATGGATTGTAGGCACTTAATCTTATGAAGTATGAATTGATAGAATCTAGAGAGAAAAGGTTTGGTATGGGGGAATTTGTTAAGTTGTCATTTTGCATTCATTTGGTATATAAATCTTTCTCATGTGTTGAAATTATTATTTAAAATTGATGGAATTGTCTCTTAATTGTTATCAAATGATTTTCAACACTGAAGAGATGAAATTGAATAAAAAAGATGCAAAGGAAACAAAGAAAACCCGAAAATTCCAGATTGATAGCAAATTTAGTGACTAAGCGTGAGCTCGTGCAAGGATGGAAACTATCTGCAGAATATGTTTTCAAATTCAAATCCGATTTGTTTTGATTTTCATAATCCTGGAAGATTAGATTTTTGGAGATTTGCAACTTGCATACATGGGAGGTGTGATCTGCTAAAGATGATGGAAAAAAGAAGGGATCAAAAAGCATAAAAAGAGTGGAATTGCTATTATTCACGTCAACTTTAGGATTAGAATAGTTTTAGAATTTCAGCAGATTTTTCCTACAATTTAGTTGGCGTTTTTGCATTTTCTTCTAAGTATTTTCAGATTCTTTGGGAAAAGGCTAGGGATGGAGACTATGTGTTTTGTTGTTTCTTTGATTTTCACTTTCGTTATGAGTAGCTAAATCCCTTTTCTTAGTTGAGGGGAATCATGTTATCATTTATTATATGTGAAATGTTTCAATAAAGTTTGTTTTGTTGATGAACATTAAGTGTCTTCCGAATTACTTTTTCTAATTGAATTGGTTGATTTTTAGGTACACAACTAGGAATAGATTTGTTTAATAGCTAGATTAATGATATATGACGTTCAGTTTTGTTAATCATAAGTGGTAATTGGGATTACCTTCTTTACGTTGGAGTGGGAAATTCTAAGAAGATACTCATGTTGATTAAATGCATGTCGTATATGGGTTATCTTGTTTATTGGTTTCTTAGTTCTTAAAGATGTTATTCAATTGAACCTACGATCGTATCTAGGTTGTTGATTAATAAGAATGCTTAGAATACATGTTTCTATTCATTTACACTTAAGAGAAAACATCCCCCAATAAATGTTTATTGATGAACATTTAGAATAGTTTTAGAATTTCTGCAGATTTTTCCTTCAATTTAGTTGACGTTTTTGCATTTTCTTCTAAGTATTTTCAGATTCTTTAGGAAAAGACCAGGGATGGAGACTATGTGTTTTGTTATTTCTTTGATTTTCACTTTCATTATGAGTAGCTAAATCCCTTTTCTTGGTTGAGGGGAATCATGTTATCATCTATTATGTGTGAGATGTTTCAATAAAGTTTGTTTTGTTGATGAACATTAAGTGTCTTCTGAATTAATTTTTCTAATTGAATTGGTTGATTTCTAGGTGTGCAACTAGGAATCGATTTATTTAATAGCTAGATTAATGAAATATGACGTTCAGTTTGGTTAATCACAAGTGGCAATTAGGATTACCTTCTTTACGTTAGAGTGGGAAATTATAAGAAGATACTCATGTTGATTAAATGCATGTCGTATATGTGTTATCTTGTTCATTTGTTTCTTAGTTCTTAAAGATGTTATTCAATTGAACCTACAATCGTATCTAGGTTGTTGATTAATAAGAATGCTTAGAATACATATTTCTATTCATTTACACTTAAGAGAAAACATCCCCTAATGAATGTTTATTGATGAACTAAATTTTATATCGAGGATCCATTTTAGTGTAATAACATCGGTGACCCGAAACCAAGGTTTGTCTATTAAATTTTCAGATCCAATTATTTAGTTGATTTTCAATTTTTGTTACTCTTTTCTAAATTGTCGTGAATTAAAGCCAATCCCCCGTCCTTTTTACTTTGTTTTAGTTTTGAACTCGTAAACTCTTTACCGTTAAAATTCCTCGTGGGAATGATACCCACTTTCCACTAGTACATTAATTTGTGTTAATGGAAGTTGGTTTCTTTTTGAATTTGGTTGCAGGCTACAATAGTACCAAATTTTGGCACCGTTGGTTTCTTTTTGAAAACATCCCCCATTGAATGTTTATCGATGAACTGAATTTTATATCAAGAATCCATTTTAGTGTGATAACATGGGTGACCCAAAACTAAGGTTTGTCTATTAAATTTTCATATCCAATTATTTTAGTTGATTTTCAAATTTTGTCACTCTTTTCTAAATTGCTATAAATTAAAGCCAATTCCCCCTCCCTCGGTTTTACTTTGTTTTAGTTTTGAACTCGTAAACTCTTTATTGTTAAAATTTCTCGTGGAAATGATACCCACTTTCCTCTACTACATTAATTTGTGTTAACGGAAGTTGCTTTCTTTTTGAATTCGGTTGCAGGCGACAGTAGTACCAGATTATAAATTATAATTATAATTCATAATTAGAATTAGATAAAGTAAAATTTATTTTAATTTTTCTTTAATTAACCAATTAAATAATTTATAATCATAGATCAAGATTGACGTCTAACAACACGTTATGACCACCCAAATACTTAGGAATGTGAAAGTAGTTTTGACTAACCTTTTCGTGTATGTTTTTTTTCCGTACAATTTAATCCTTTCATCACACAATATTCCAATTAGACATAGAGCATGAAATTAACGCCTACTAAATCATATTAGTTCTTCGCTATTAGCTATCGATTCAATTAATGAAATTTGTAAACTATTTACAAAATTTCATTCCACCTTGGCCAAGGATTTCCTGAGTTAATACTTGTAACATCCCCTTCTCATACAAAAGGTTAGAACAAAAAAAAGTACATGTGAGATCAATAAGAGATTAAGAAAATTGCTTTTTCATGCTCATGCATATTGGTTAGCATACATGCACGTATATGTGAATTTTTTCACACATTAAAATGACTGTACATGCATTCATTGACAATTGCCAGGTATAATTGATTATAAATGTGATTATGTGAGAATTATGAATTGGTTGTATTGGAAATCGAGGTGGAGAATATATGTATTGATTTGGAATTTGCGGGGAAAATTTTCAAAAATGTTGGGTATTACTAGACTAGGAAAAATTTCAAGTGGCAAGATAACTGATAAATGGTAGTAGAATTTACTGTCCTATAATGGAAATTTTGATAATTGACTTTGGGATTTATTTACAATTGTCATTGAAAATTGAAAGAAAATTGGATTAGAAATTAGAGACTTTCAAACTAGTTTTTTATAAGGGTCCAAATGGGACCATAGGAAGGCGACAAGTGGCAGTGATGGATATATGTTACTACCACTCACCACTCTGCTCTCTCACTGTCCCTTCACTTGAAAGACCGAGTGTAACATCCCACCCTCAATTGGAAGGGTAGAATGGTAAATTGGCATAGGATGAGATAGATTGGGAGTGCATAGGACTGCTCATGCATAATAGGATTGCTACACAGTAGCATTTGTGCACATGCAATTACT
>JANKYE010640367.1:0-11006 GCA_032467995.1 Erythroxylum dillonii | reverse complement strand
TAAACACATAGATACCACACAAATGGCTTGGCAAGTCCATAAACATGACGAACTACACAATTCCATAAAATGACCTTATGTAATCGTAAACTTGAGGGAGTCCTAAAAGGAGCTTCGTGCCACTAGTGGGCAGGCGGGAGAAGCATTGACTTGGTCAACGTGCACGTGACAATTTCTTGGATAGACTATACCGAACCCACATAACATGTAATTCATGCCTTTAAAAATATTTTGCCCAAATGCCGCATTTTGAAAGCTTGTTTTTGATGAACATGACATGCTTCATAATTCAACCAACACATTCCCAAATCAAACATAAAAGTCATGTTTGTTCAATTCAATCAAAAGCAACCATTATAACAATTTCAAGGCAATTTCAATTTATTTCCAAAGTTCTCACACAACAATAAACATAGGTCAATTCTCAAGCATTTAAAGCACAATAAAAGCTCATTTAAAAGGTAGTTGGAAAAAGTCATTTATGACTTATTAACACAAGTATAAAAATGTAACCCACCTTGATTTCCTTGCTTAAAATCTTGTTTAAGGATGTGCCTCTACTTGCTCCTCTTGCCCTTCTTGCCTTTCTTGCCTCCTTTCAAAAATGACAAAATTTCCAATTCAAAAAAACTCAAATTGGAAAACCTAATGAACCCAATGCATGAAAGTGATCTTAGAATCTCTAAACCCATCCATTTCCTAACCCCTTTGAACCAAGGATAAATCAAAAATCCAAAACATTAACAAAACCCTTACCTTAAATCTTTACCCAACCAAAGGGTTTCTTGGTTCAAGTGGAAGCTTGAACCTTCCTCTAGCTTTTTCCTCCTTGGATTTTTCCCAAAAACCTTCTTGAACTCCAAAAAATGGAAAACCCTAGCTTGCTCCTCTTTTTCTCCTTTCTTCTTTCCTCCTACGACACTCCCTCTCTTCTCTTCTCTCAATTTCGTTTCTTTGCTTCCTTTCCATGTAAGCCAACTTATTTCTCTTGCTTTTATACTCTTATTAAAGGTAAAATGTCCATCTTACCTTTAATGAAACGCCTTGGTTCTTTTCTCCTTAAGTGATCTCCCTAAACTACCCTTCATGCATAAGTTACCTCCTTAACATTTAATTTCTTAACTCATGTCACCTAATCTCATACACCTTGACATATCAATTAATTCCAACACAAATTAATCTATCAAGACCCCAAAATAATCTAATCATGCTTAATTAAATAAAAAAATTTCAGGGGCCAACATTTCTCCCCTCTTTAAAGAATTTCGTCCTCGAAATTCTTACCTGATTCGTTGAAAAGGTGCGGATACTTCTCCTTCATGGCTTCCAAGGGCTTCCACGTAGCCTCTTCAACTGAGTGATTTCTCCATAGGACTTTGTCCAATTGAATTGTCTTGTTTTTTAGGACATTTTCCTTGGTGTCCAAGATCTCCACTGGAATCTCCAGATAACTCAAATCATCGCTCAATTGAACCTCAGTGGTTTGAATGATGTGGGATGGATCTGATCTATACCTCCGCAACATAGACACATGAAACACATTATGTATCTGTGACAAGTCTGGTGGTAGCGCCAACCTATAGGCTAGCGGTCCAATCCTTTCTAAAATCTCATATGGACCCACATATCTCGGACTTAACTTTCCCTTCTTGCCAAAACTCATAACTCCCTTCCAAGGAGACATTTTAAGGAATACTTTATCACCGACTTCATACTCCATCTCCTTCCAGTGCGCATCAGTGTAGCTCTTTATTCTATCCTGAGCTACCTTAAGCCGCTGCTTAATCAAATTGACCTTGTCCACTGTCATCTGAAGCAACTCTGACCCTATGAGTTTCCTCTATCCTTCTTCATCCCAGCATATCGGAGTCCTACGCCTCCTTCCGTACAGTGCCTCATAAGGAGCCATCTGAATGCTTGAATGGTACGAATTGTTATAAGCAAATTCGACCAATGGTAAATGTTCATCCCAAGCTCCTTTTAAGTCCATCACACATGCCCTGAGTATTCCCTCAAGTGTCAGAATGGTCCTCTCAGATTGACCATCCGTCTGGGGATGAAAAGCCATGCTAAAATTCAACCTAGTCTCGAGAGCCTCTGGGGATGAAAAGTCGTGCTAAAATTCAACTTAGTTTCGAGAGCTTCTTGCAAGCTTCCCCAAAATCTAGAAGTAAATCGAGGATCCCTGTCTGAGACTATGGAATCTGAAATTCCATGCAATCTCATTATCTCATCAATTTGCTTCTTGGCTAGCACATGTAGAGAATCAGTTTGTTTAATTGCTAGAAAGTGGGCTGACTTCGTCAACCGATCAATAATGACCCAAATGGCATCATGCTTCCTACTAGTCCTGGGTAAACTCATCAGTAAACCCATAGTTATCCTTTGCCACTTCCATTCAGGAATGGACAATGGCCTCAACATGCCTGAAGGTGCCTGGTGCTCAGCCTTGACTTGCTGACACACTAGACACTTGCTCACATATTCTGCTACATCTTTCTTCATGCCCTTGCACCAGAAATGCTCTTTCAGGTCTCTATACATCCTAGTGCTACCTAGGTGCATGGAATAAGGCGTATTATGTGCCTCATCCAGTATTTCATCCTTTACTTCCTTGATATTCGGAATGCAAAGTCTGTTTCCGACCACCATAAGTCCGTCATCCCTCACTACCACTTTAGATTTCTTGCCATTCTAAATTTCTTCCCGAAGCTTACTCAATTCTGCATCTTGTGCTTGTAACTCTTTAACTTTCTCCCTGAGTATCGGCCTCACTATGAAATTTGTAATCACGCAATCGGGTTCCTCATGTTTCAAACTTATTCTGAGCTTCGCCATTTCTTCCAATAACGACAGATACACTGTTTGCACATAAGCAATCGAGGATTTCCTACTCAAGGCATCTGCTACCACATTCGCCTTTCCTAGATGGTATTCAATCATCAGGTCATAATCCTTGAGCAACTCTAACCATCTTTTCTGTCTCAAATTTAGCTCTTTCTGACTTAACAAATATTTGAGGCTCTTGTGATCAGTAAAGATCTTCGTCTGCACCCCATACAAATAGTGTCTCCAAATCTTCAAGGCAAAAATCACTGCTGCCAATTCCAGATCATGGGTTGGGTAATTCAGTTCATAAGGCTTTAGCTGCCGCGAGGCATAAGCTATTACCTTATCTCCTTGCATCAATACACAGCTTAAACCCTTCCTTGAAGCATCATTGTATACTGTATAACTTTCCTCTCCAGTAGGCAAAGTCAGAATTGGAGCACTTGTCAATCTGCACTTAAGCTCCTCAAAGCTCTTCTGGCATTCATCAGTCCAAATGAACTTCTGATTCTTCCTCAATAGCTTGGTCATCGGAGCAGCTATCATCGAGAACCCTTCAACAAATCTCCTATAATAGCCTGCTAGACCCAGAAAACTTCTTACCTCAGCCACTATCATCGGGGCATGCCAACTCACCACTGCTTCAATTTTTCTTGGATCAACATGTATCCCATCTTCAGAAATCACATGTGCAAGGAAAATCACTTCATGAAGCCAAAATTCACATTTATTGAATTTGGCATACAACTCCTTCTCCCTTAATCTCTGCAACACTATCCTGAGATGTTTCTCGTGTTCCCCTTCACTCTTGGAATAAACCAGAATGTCATTGGTGAATACTATGAAAAACTGATCTAGAAACTCCTTAAATACCCTATTCATCAAATCCATAAACGTAGCCGGAGCATTGGTCAATCCGAAGGGCATGACCAGAAACTCATAATGCCCGTAATGTGTCCTAAAGGCTGTCTTGTTTACATCAGACTCCTTGATTTTGAGCTGATGATAGCCTGACCTGATATCAACCTTGGAAAAGACCGTTGCTCCCTACAGCTGATCAAACAAATCATCTATCCGGGGCAAGGGATACTTGTTCTTAACGGTCATCTTGTTGAGTCTTCGATAATCAATGCACATCCTTCAAGATCCATCCTTCTTCTTAACAAACAGAACCGGCGCTCCCCATGGTGAAGAACTCGGTTTGATGAACTCCTTATCTAACAACTCCTCCAACTGTTCTTTAAGCTCCCTCAGTTCAGCTGGAGCCATTCTATAAGGTGGTATAGAAATGAGTGCGGTTCTGGGAATTAAGTCAATTGCAAACTCAATTTCCCTCACCGGCGGCAAACCAGGTAAGTTCTTTAGGAACACATCTAGGAACACCCTTACTACTGGAAAATCTTCTAACTTTCCTTCATTCTTCTCAGTGTCTACAACATGCTCTAAGAAGGCTTCACACCCCTTTTCCATCATCTGTTCGGCTAGCAAGGCCGAAAAAATTCTAGGTGGTGTTGTTCTCCTATCTCCTCAAAAGGTCACTTTCTCACCATTACCAAGGTCAAACTCTACCTCCTTGAGACTACAATCTAATTTTACACAATACTTATCCATAGCATCCATTCCCAGTATCACATCTAAACCCTTCAGCTCTAGGGGCAACAGGTCTATTACCAGTCTAGCAACTTCAATGATTAGTTCGCAGTCTCTATACTCCTGACTAATTACCACATTCCTCCCTAGAGGTGTGCTAACAAGCAAAGGACTACTCAAAGGCATGGAATTCACAACATGCAAATTCATACTTGTAGAAACAAAAGAATGCATCGAACCAGAATCAATTAACACAAAAACTGCATAATTGAATAAGCAAGCCATACCCGTGACCACTTCCGGTGTAGCTGTAGCTTCCTCTCTGGTCATGGAAAATACCCTGGATTGTACCTGACCTTGGCCCCTTGGCCTCACTGGAGGATTGGCCTTCCTTACAGCTCCAGAACTACCCACTTCTTTGACTGGCTTGGGTCCCACTGTTTCTACTCTTCTTGGGGCTTGTGACTGCGACCCCTCTTGCCTGACTACCTGGGGACAGTCCTTGATCACGTGCCCCTTCTCACCGCATCGAAAGCAAGCTCCAAGCAGCTGAAAACACTCTCCTTTATGAAGTTTCCCGCAATGCTCACATTGGGGGTTCGTGAATCTACTTCTCCCTGTCCTTCCTGGGCCTTCCACACTTGAGGCTTGCATTAAAACTGCCTTGGGTTGCTTGTTCTTAGCACGACCACTGCTTCCCACCTCACTCTGTGTATGATAAGTCCTGGTGCTCCTATCAGGAGCTAGAGCACTCATTCCCTTCTTGGAAGACTGCTCTCGGTTCTTTATCTTCTTTTTCACTTCATACTTTATATTCTCCAGCTTCTCAGCCTGGAGTGCGGCATCCACCAACTGCTGGTAGTCACAGAATTTGTGGATCAACACCTTCTCCTTGATCCCAAGATGAAGTCCGCCCTTAAATTTGCGGCACTTGTCCTGCTCATTCGCCACAATATTGGCCACATATCGAGACAGCTGGGTAAATTTCAGCTCGTACTCGCTCACACTCATTTCCCTTTGTGTGAGGTTTAGGAATTCTTTGGACTTCTCTTAAATATAGACCTTCGATAAGTACTTCCTCTGGAAAGCTTCCAAAAAGTCCCTCCATGTCAGCACTGGAGGCATAGCCTGACTGTGGGCACTGACTCCCACCAATGCAATGCATCCCCTTGCAACAAGCTGACTGCATAGTCCAGCTTCTCTTCGTCGGAGCACTTCATCTGATTTAGGACCCTCTCGATCCTCTTCAGCCATGCTTTAGCTTCTTTGGGATTGGTAGTCCCACTGAAGTCAACAGCTCCATACTTTCGGAGCTTATCGTACTGTCCAGTCCTTTCCACTGGAGCTGGCACCGGCATTCATAACCCTTGGCCCATGGCATAGGTGAAAGCCTAGGCAAAGGCTTGAAAGAATTGCTAATCCAGCGGGTTCACTTGAGGCATCGGAGGAGGCGGGGAGGCACCTCATGCTGCATACTGGGTGCCTCGGAATCAGAAGCAGGGCGTGTCCCTGCATCTTGCGGGACTTGCGATTCATCCGTACTTTCGTGATGCAAGCAAGATCTAGCTAAAGCTCCTCGAGTCCTTTTTTGAGGCGGCATTTCACTCCTTCAATTTAAAAATCATTGAAAATCTTTAGTTTATGTAAAACAATTTCAAATCATGTAAACAATTCAAAACAATGCAAATTGCTCATTTAAAAACAAATAATGCATGTTCATTTAAAATAGTGCATGTGATTCATGTAAAATAATGTATGCTCACTTCATGCTTGAAACTACCCACCTATTTGCCTAGAAGATCACTAAACCTAGTCGCTCTGATACCATAACTGTTGGACCCCGTTTCCGGAGCCCAACATACGGAGTCCTAAACCTTGTGCTTGAAAACCCTATAGGTCATTTGCTTTTATTCCACATTGAGTTCGTTTTTGGACCTTTAGAAAGAAGACATCCAGAGCTACAACTTTCATGAAGACCACAAAGTCAGATTCTGCCTCTAAGAAAGTCAAAAATCACAATCTTTCCAGGGAATGTCCGATAAATGGACATTCATGTCCGTTTAACGGACATGTATCGGGTGAAGGGTGCCAAAATGACCCGAGAAGGTCCGTTAAACGAACATGGATTGGACAAAGGGTGTTTTAATACTCGAGAAGGTTCATTAAAAGGACACCCATGTCCGTTTAACGGACATTGGGGCTCCCCAAAGGGACCAATGCCTCTCCGAAGCCTCCAATCTTCAACCTAACATCATAAACACTTCCAATCTTCCCAAATTCATCAATTCCCTTGCAAAAACACTTCATAATCACTCCAACACCAAGTTCAACTTATCCAATTCTCAAATCCCAACTCCATTGGATCATCAAAACCACAAATTTCAAACATTCATCAAAGATATCATAAATACAAAGCATAAACATCATTCTAACTTGCAAAACTCAGATCTCTCTATTCCAACATCCAAAATTCACAAACTTCATATCGTTGGAAAGATTAAAAGATCTTCTACAACTTTCAAGAAGACAAAATCCATCAATTCTACACAGATTGTTCCAGAATTTCACTTGAACTTCAAACACAATCAACCCCTTGTGAAAATGAAAAGAGCAATGTAAACATTTGAAAAGCCATAAACAACCATAATGCATATGCATTTCATTTACATCAAAATAAGTGTTTTACAATGCTTTAGTGGGCATTTCAAGCCACTTACATCATAATCCCAAAATACAAACTTAACAAAAGTAACCTTTTCCCAAAATGCATCTAAGGCATTGATTTACAAAAGTTAACTTGAAATACAAAAATAAAACAATTCCGGGGCAATGCCTTTAGGCTCAATCCTCGATCTCGTGCTCTTCACCTGGAGATGGGACGGGATAGGAGGCGGTGAGCTTACGCTCGTGGGTAGCATGTTTATATTTGGTAATAAGCAAAAACCATCGAATCATTCACAATTATAGCAAATTTTCATAAAAACCTATAAAACATGGAATTTTCAACTTTGTCAAACCAAATCACAATTTTGCATAAATCAAGCAACTTCACGCAATCACGCAATCGGGTTCCTCCTGTTTCAAACTTATTCTGAGCTTCGCCATTTCTTCCTATAACGGTAGATACACTGTTTGCACATAAGCAATCGAGGATTTCCTACTCAAGGCATCCGCTACCACATTCGCCTTTCCTGGATGGTACTCAATCATCAGGTCATAATTCTTGAGCAACTCTAACCATCTTCTCTGTCTCAAATTTAGCTCTTTCTGACTTAACAAATATTTGAGGCTCTTGTGATCAGTAGAGATCTTCGTCTGCACCCCATACAAATAGTGTCTCCAAATCTTCAAGGCAAAAATCACTACTGCCAATTCCAGATCATGGGTTTGGTAATTCAGTTCATAAGGCTTTAGATACTGCGAGGCATAAGCTATTACCTTGTCTCCTTGCATCAATACACAGCCTAAACCCTTCCTTGAAGCATAACTGTATACTGTATAACTTTCCTCTCCAGTAGGCAAAGTCAGAATTGGAGCACTTGTCAATTTGCACTTAAGCTTCTCAAAGCTCTTCTGGCATTCATCAGTCCAAATGAACTTCTGATTCTTCCTCAATAGTTTGGTCATCGAAGCAGCTATCATCGAGAACCCTTCAACAAAACTCCTATAATAGCTTGCTAGACCCAGAAAACTTCTTACCTCTGTTTCAAATTTTCTTGGATCAACATGTATCCCATCTTCAGAAATCACATGTCTAAGGAAAATCACTTCACGAAGCCAAAATTCACATTTACTGAATTTGACATACAGCTCCTTCTCCCTTAATCTCTGCAACACTATCCTGAGATGTTTCTCGTGTTCCCCTTCACTCTTAGAATAAACCAGAATGTCATCGATGAATACTATGACAAAATGATCCAGAAACTCCTTAAATACCCTATTCATTAAATCCATAAACGCAACCGGAGCATTGGTCAATCCGAAGGGCATGACCAGAAAATCATAATGCCCGTAATGTGTCCTAAAGGCTGTCTTGTTTACATCAGACTCCTTGATTCTGAGTTGATGGTAGGCTGACCTGAGATCAACCTTGGAAAAGACCGTTACTCCCTACAGCTGATCAAACAAATCATCTATCCGGGGCAAGGGATACTTGTTCTTAACAGTCATCTTGTTGAGTCTTCGATAATCAATGCACATCCTCCAAGATCCATCCTTCTTCTTAACAAACAGAATCGGCGCTCCCCATGGTGAAGAACTTGGTCTGATGAACTCCTTCTCTAACAACTCCTCCAACTGTTCTTTAAGCTTCCTCAGTTCAGCTGGAGCCATTCTATACGGTAGTATAGAAATGGGTGCAGTTCTGGGAATTAAGTCAATTGCAAACTCAATTTCCATCACTGGCGGCAAACCAGGTAAGTTCTCTAGGAATACATCTGGGAACTCCCTTACTACTGGAAAATCTTCTAACTTTCCTTCATTCATCTCAGTGTCTACAACATGTGCCAAGAATGCTTCACACCCCTTTTCCATCATCCGTTCGGCTAGCAAGGCCGAAACAATTCTGGGTGGTGCTATTCTCCTATCTCCTCAAAAAGTTACTTTCTCACTATTACCAAGGTCAAACTCTACCTCCTTGAGACTGCAATCTAATTTTGCATACTTCTCCGTAGCATTCATTCCTAGTATCACATCTAAACCCTTCAGTTCTAGGGGCAACAGGTCTATTACCAGTCTAGCACCTTTACTGATCAGTTCGCAGTCTCTATACACCCGACTAATTACCACATTCCTCCCTAGAGGCGTGCTAACAAGCAAAGGACTACTCAGAGGCATGAAATTCACAACATTCAAATTCATACTTGTAGAAACAAAAGAATGCATCGAACTAGAATCAATTAATACAAAAACTGCATAATTGAATAAGCAAGTCATACCCGTAACCATTTTCGGTGTAGCTGCAACTTCCTCTCTGGTCATGGCAAATACCCTGGCTTGTACTTGACCCTGGCCCCTTGGCCTCCCTGGAGGATTGGCCTTCCTTACAGCTCCAGAACTGCCCACTTCATTGACTGGCCTGGGTCCCACTGTTTCTACTCTTCTTGGGGCTTGTGACTGCGACCCTCTTACTTGACTACCTAGGGACAGACCTTGATCACGTGCCCCTTCTTACCTCATCGAAAGCAAGCTCCAAGCAGCTTGAAACACTCTCCTTTATGAAGTTTCCCGCAATGCTCACATTGGGGGTTCGTGAATCTGCTTCTCCCTGTCCTTCCTAGGCCTCCCACACTTGAGGCTTGCACTGAAATTGCCCTGGGTTGCTTGTCCTTAGCAGGACCACTGCTTCCTACCTCACTCTGTGTACGATAAGTCCTGGTGCTCCTATCAGGAGCTGCAACACTCATTCCCTTCTTGGAAGACTGCTCTCGGTTCTTCCTCTTCTTGTTCACTTCATACTTTATATTCTCCAGCTTCTCAGTCTGGAGTGCGGCATCCACCAACTGCTGGTAGTCACAGAATTTGTGGATCAACACCTTCTCCTTGATCCCAAGATGAAGTCCGCCCTCAAATTTGCAGCACTTGTCCTGCTCATTTACCACAATATTGGCCACATACTGAGATAGCTGGGTAAACTTCAACTCGTACTCGCTGACACTCATTTCCCTCCGTGTGAGGTTCAGGAATTCTCTGACCTTCTCTTGGATATAGACCCTCGATAAGTACTTCCTCCGGAAAGCTTCCAAAAAGTCCCTCCATGTCAGCACTGGAGGCATAGCCTGACTGTGGGGCACTGACTCCCACCAATGCAGTGCATCCCCTTGCAACAAGCTGACTGCGTAGTCTAACTTCTCTTCGTCGGAGCACTTCATCTGATTTAGAACCCTCTCGGTCCTCTTCAGCCATGCTTCAGCTTCTTCGGGATTGGTAGTCCCACTGAAGTCAACAGCTCCATACTTTCGGAGCTTATCGTACTTTCCAGTCCTCTCCACTGGAGCTGGCACCGGCACTCATGACCCTTGACCCATGGCATAGGTGAAAGCCTAGGCAAAGGCTTGAAAGAATTGCTGATCCAGCGAGTTCACTTGAGGCATCGGAGGAGGCGGTGGAGGCACCTCATCCTGCGGGACATGCAATTCATCCGTATTTTGCTAAAACACTTCATAATCAATCCAACACCAAGTTCAACTTATCCAATTCTCAAATCTCAACTCCATTGGATCATCAAAACCACAAATTTCAAACATTCATCAAAGCTATCATAAATACAAAGCATAAACAGCATTCTAACTTGCAAAACTCAGATCTCTCTATTCCAACATCCAAAATTCACAAACTTCATATCGTTGGAAAGATTAAAAGATCTTCTATAACTTTCAAGAAGACAAAATCCATAAATTCTACACAGATTGTTCCAGAATTTCACTTGAACTTCAAACACAATTAACCCCTTATGAAAATTAAAAGAGCAATGTAAACATTTGAAAAGCCATAAACAACCATAATGCATAGGCATTTCATTTACATCAAAATAAGTGTTTTACAATGCTTTAGTGGGCATTTCAAGCCACTTACATCATAATCCCAAA
>JANKYE010639944.1:0-11010 GCA_032467995.1 Erythroxylum dillonii | reverse complement strand
CTCCGTCTGCTTTTCATTCGTCTTCTTTTTGTTTGTCATCAAAATTATTAATCACGTAAAGTCATTTTGACTTAACACAGGGGGCCTTTTTAGGCCCGAGAAGGTCCGTTTAATGGACCCAATGTCCGTCTATTCCCAAACCCCTCTAAAGCCTCTCTAATGCTTCCAACATCCATTCTAACACCATATTTACTCATAATCTCCCCAAATTCCACCATTTTAGGGCAAAACCATTCATATCCATTTAACTACTAAATACGTCTCATTAACTCTTGAATCTCAACTCTAATATGTTTTATCACATTCAAGCTTTCCAACTCTAACATGTTATTTTAACACTAGCAACAATTGGCAATCTCAACAAAAGAATATGCACATACACATTCCATTATACCCAACCTTTAAAATAACATAATCATACAAAGAGGAACTTCTCAATTTATCACTCTTATTTCTAAACAAAGTCAATGTTTGAACAAGCTTTACTTACATATCAACATTCACATCAAACTTAATACAAAATACAAAAGGATGCTCATGTTTGATATGCCTATAAAGCTATCCAAATTAGTCACTAACTTAGTATAAAAGATTTCTAGCTATCTTGGAGTATCCAAATGCCTTGTAAGGATCATTGATCTTTTTGATCTGCACTTAAGGAGGGAAAATTGTGGGTTGAGCTACACAACTCAGTGGTTAATATATTTATAGCCATTGGCAACAAGCCACACAATCAAACATATATAAATATCTATATAGGCATACATGTCTTGTCTTACTCCAGCAATGAAATTTCAACATTCACCATTCCAATTCACATTTCAGAATTCAATACATCATCACATAAAACATATTGGATGTAATTTAACATCAAATCACAACACTCAATTTGCATCATAACTTAACATATCAAAATGCAAATGCACAAACAATTGGTTCGAGGGTTCTGTGGAACAAAACCGAGAAACCAAAGTTTACTCTGTGAATGAAACGAGTCCACTTTTTGGATCACGTATGCCACAAGTGGGCAGTCAGGAGAAGGCTTTATGTCGACGTGCACGTGACTACGAAACAAATCCACTCTTACCCAAATGCAATCAACTCTCATGCTCTATTCAATCAATCACAAATTCATATTCTCATGCTTTTTCTTCTTTCCATTTAAATCAAAATGCCATGATACAATTCCAAGGCATAGCATGATCATATTCACAATTCAACCCTATCAAAATGTCATACATCTTTTAATGTACAACATAACATAAAACACATCACAGTGATTCACAATTTAGAAATTTAAATATACACACACACATAGGCACATTGCCTATTTACACAATAACCATAAATTTTTAAACTACCTTATAACTCTTGAAAATCCAAACACAATTGTGCCCTTCCTCTAGCTCTTGGGTAGGTTGTTCTTGATTTCCTAACACAACCAAAATCCTCATTCAATTCCAATTCAAATGGAAATCTCCCAAATTTTCATAATCACAACAAAATGAAATTAACTCAAATTAAGTTCAAACTTAACCTACCTATAGTCCATCTAGGTTAGAAAACCCAAAACCTAGCTTAAAAACTCTCAAAATCAAAGGGGTTCCCTTAAGTTGTCTTCTTCTAACACAAAATCCTTTTCTCTCTCTAAAACTCCTTCATTCTCAACACAACCCATTTCTTTGATAAAGCAAGAAGAAAAACATGGACTTACCTTGACAAATCTTCTTCCTTCTTTTTCTTCCCACGATTTCTTCTTCCTTTCTCTTCTTTCTCCACGATTTTTCTCTCTTCTCTTCTTCTTTCACATTTTTTCTTCTCTCTTCTCTTAGCTTCCACGACACCTTCCTCTCTTCTTCTAATTTTAAGAAACATTTTAGCTTATTCTTCCCATTATGCCCCTCACTCTCTTGGCCTTACCCATTTTTCCCCTTCTTTTGTCTTTTATCTTAATGTAATGCCCCTTTAACAACATAGTCTATTAATACTATAGTATACTCCAATTTAGTTCTAATCTTTCTATTTAATAACCCCAATTTCTACTCACACTTGCTGAATAAATGACTAAATTCTAAAAATAAATAATTAAACAAATAATAAGTAATTTAGAAAAAAGTTTTTAGGATCCAACACTAGTTATTTCCTATACAACCAGTTTCACAAAGTCATAATGCTGAAATCTTCCATTAGTTTCTCTGTACATGCATGTTTATATTTTTGAAAGCATATCTTGTCAAATTTTTATTATTCTGTTTCTACCTCTTGTACCTTTTTAGAGTCATGTTTCCATATTTTTACTACTATGTTTTATTAAAAACCAATGATACAATTATTTATAACGCAAATGTCGCTAAATTTTGAATTTTATTTTGGTTTGCTGTTGGAAAGACATGACATCAATAAATATGTTGAGGGAAAGATTGAAAGGAAGAAGAATATGGGTGTTGATGAACTTAAAATTCTAGTTTAAAAATAATTATTAGAAGATAAAGGACATAGAGTAGTAATTGTTCTTTGTGTTTGGGCTCCCGTCTTTACTAGGGAGAATCTTTGATTCATTTAGATGCTTATGTATTGGGATGATACAATAATTGAGACATATACTTGAAGGATTGAACGTAAACAACTATCTCAAGTTCCTTGTTAAAATGTGCCAACAAGTAGAATTTTACCTATTAAACTATAGATATATATTTAATGTTATTGCATCTTACAGTTTCTTAATCAAATAACCAAGTGAAAATTTTGTACGATAAAATAATTATAGGTTTGAAAAACTGAAGCACTAATAGAATAACAAACTCTTATATACATCATCAAAGGTTCTTCCAAATTGTCATAATCTATGTACGACTTGAGCTAATGCAACTCTGAAAACCTATTAGATATATGAAAATATGTCAATACTAGAGTTAGAGACATCAGATGCCTAACAAATATAATCATCTGGAACCTATAAAATAAACATAAAATACATATATTAAACTTATATCGAATCTACATTATTTAATGAATCAATATACATATTCAACTCTTGTGAGCGACAATAAATCTTATAGATAAGGCTCTTACCTTAATGCACAAAAGATATCTGACATAATTTTTTGCAATAACAAATCTTCAATTCATTTACCAACACTAAATACCCATATGAAACCTATAATTCGAATGTTGATTTACCTTAATGCACAAAAGATGTCTGACATAATTTTTTACAATCTCACACTCATAACATATATTTGGAAAGTATTGTATCAACGTTTGACATGTTCATAAATTACATTTGAAAAATCAAATGATTAAGAATTGCTAATTTGTATCCCACAATCTTTTCATTTTGTGCATGAAATCAATAATTTGTTGATCATTAAATGGGGTCCTAGGATCCATTACTATGTTTTTAATGCAATTTCGATTGGTAGTCCGATATTAATCTTCTTCATTTTATAAGCAATCATTTTTTTGGACATGTTCAATTGGCATTGACATGATAGGAATATTTCGTCTATTAAGGAGGATTCCCCAAATACATAAAATTTGCTCTATTATTCTTTTTCATTTTATAGGAGATCATTTGTTTGGACATGTTCACTTTTAATGGTGATGTGATCCTTTGTAGAAAGTCTGTCTCTAGTGGTCCTCTAGTAAAATTTGATGTATTGTTAATTTGTTTTTAATCTTTGTCATATATTTTCACTAGTAGACTTTTGACCTTTTTCATCTTTTCTAGTTATTTAAAAATAAGCTAGTTATTTCCTATACAACTAGTTTCACAAGTCATAATGCTGAAATCTTCCATTAGTTTCTCTGAACATCCATGTTTATATTTATGAAAGCAAATCTTATCTAATTTCTGTTGTTTAGTTTCTATTTTTGAGTCATGTTTCCATATTTTTACTACTAATATGTTTTATCAAAAACCAATGATACAATTATTTATAAAGCAAATGTTGGTAAATTTTGAATTTTATTATAGTATGGTGTTAGAAAGACATGACATCAATAAATATGTTAAGGGAAAGATTGAAAGGAAGAAGAATGTGGGTGTCGATGAACTTAAAATGCTAGTTTAAAAAGAATTGTTAGAAGATAAAGGATATAGAGTAGTAATTGTTCTTTGTGTTTGGGCTCCCCTCTTTACTCGGGAGAATCATTGATTCATTTAGATGCTTATGTATTGGGATGGTTCAGTAATTAAGACATATATCTAAAGGATTGAACGTAAACAACTATCTCAAGTTCCTTTTCAAAACATAGCATCAAATTGGTGCCAACAAGTAGAATTTTACCTATTAAACTATAGATATATATGTAATGTTATTGCATCTTTTAGTTTCTTAATCAAATAACTAAGTGAAAATTTTGTAAGATAAAATAATGATAGGGTTAAAAAACTAAAGCACTAATAGAATAACAAACTCTTATATACAACATCAAAGGCTCTTCCAAAATGTCATAATCTATGTACCAATTGAGCTAATGCAACTCTGAAAACCTATTAGATATATGAAAATATGTTAATACTAGAGTTAGGGACATCAAATGCCCAAGAAATATAATCACATGGAACCTATAAAATACACATATTAAACTTAGATTGAATTCGAATTACTTAATGAATCAATATACATATTCAACTATTGTGAGCAACCATAAATCTTACGGATAAGGCTCTTACCTTAATGAACAAAAGATGTCTGACATAATTCTTTACAATCACACACTCATAACATATATTTAGAAAGTATTGTATCAACATTTGACACGTTCATAAATTACTTTTGAAAAATCAAATGATTAAGAATTGCTAGTTTTTAATGTACAATCTTTTCATTTTGTGCATGAAATCAATAACTAGTTTTGACCATTAAATGGGGTCTTAGGATCCACTGCTATGTTTTTAATGTGATTTCGATCGGTAGTCCTCTATTAATCTTTTTCATTTTATAAGCGATCATTTGTTTAGATATGTTCACTTTTAATGGTGATGTGATCCTTTTCCTCTATTAATCTTTTTTATTTTATAAGAGATCATTTGTTTGTACATGTTCACTTTTAATGGTGATGTGATCCTTTGTAGAAAGTCTGTCTCTAGTGGTTCTTTAGTAAAATTTGATGTATTGTTAATTTGTTTTTAATCTTTTTCATATATTTCCACTGGTATACTTTTGACCTTTTCCATCTTTTTCCAATTATTTAAAAATAAGCTAATTATTTCCTCTACAACTAGTTTCACAAGTCATAATGCTGAATTCTTCCATTAGTTTCTCTGTGCATCCATATATATATTTTTGAAAGCATATCTTGTCTAATTTATATTGTTCACTTCCTACGCCTTGTACCTTTTTAGAGACATGTTTCTATATTTTTACTACTAATATGTTTTATCGAAAACTAATGATACAATTATTTATAATGTAAATGTTGGTAAAATTTGAATTTTATTATAGTATGGTGTTGGAAAGACATGACATCAATAAATATGTTAAGGGAAAGATTGAAAGGAAGAAGAATATGGGTGTTGATGAACTTAAAATGCTAGTTTTAAAAAAATTGTTAGAAGATATAGGACATTGAGTAGTAATTTTTCTCTGTGTTTGGGCTCCCCTCCTTACTAGGGAGAATCTTTGATTCATTTAGGTGCTTATGTATTGGGATGGTACAGTAATTAAGACATATACCTAAAGGATTAAACATAAAATGCTATCTCAAGTTCCTTTTCAAAACATAGTATCAAATAGTTGCCAACAAGTAGAATTTTACCTATTAAACTATAGATATATATGTAATGTTATTGCATCTTATAGTTTTTTAATCAAATAACCAAGTGAAAATTTTGTAAGAGAGAAAAATAATAGGCCTAAAAAACTGAAGCACTAATAGAATAACAAACTGTTATATACAACATCAAAGGTTCTTTCAAATTGTCATAATCTATGTACCAATTGAGCAAATGCAACTTTGAAAAACTATTAAATATGTGAAAATATGTCAATACTAGAGTTAGGGACATCAGACGCCCAAAAAATATAATCACATGGAACCTTTAAATAAACATAAAATACACATATTAAACTTATATCAAATCTGCATTATTTTATGAATCAATATACATATTCAACTCTTGTGAGCAACAATAAATCTTACAAGTAAGGCTCTTCCCTTAATGCACAAAAGATGTTTGGCATAATTGTTTACAATAACAAATCTTCAATTTATTTACCAACACTAAATACCCATATAAAACCTATAATTTGAATGTTGATTAAAATTTTGTTTAAAAATGATATCATTAAAATTATAGTTGAAATATCTATTTTCATATTAATACACTGATACAAATGTTGACCAATATTAGGATTTATATATGATATCTGTAATTTTATCTTCTCATTACAATTAGGGCAATCAATATACCAAGTCTAAAATATACATATAAATTATAATGAAATACAATAGGGACAATCAATCCTAAAGTGCTCAACATTTTAGTTTTTTTTTTATTCAATGCCCAAGCTTTTAAAATTTTCAATTAAGTGACCAAAATTTTAAAACCTTAACAATTCAGTTTAAAATGTTAGTTTTTGTTAATATGGCTTATAGATGAATATCTACATAGCAATTAGTAGACATCTATCTGGCATTTTGTATACATGTCATATAAGAAAACCTTCTGAAATAAAATATTAAGATTTTAAAAGATTGTTCACTCAATTGAAAATTTTAAAAACTTGGCCACTGAATTGAAAAAATTTTAATTATGTCATCCCTACCATATATAATAATAAATATTGATATTATTTTTTGATGAACATAATGTTTTCTCTTAATAAAATTCAGAATATATCCTTTCAGTTTATGCTAAATTATCAAAATAACAATAAGCAAAATTATTGAATCCATTAACGACACCATTACACTTTTCCTATGTCAAGTATATAATTGGTGCATAATCAACAAAAATTATATTTTTTTATTTTCACCCATATTTGTTTAAATTTTGATGCAAAATTATCGAATAATATATTGATATAAGATATCACACACGAATAAATAGAAGATATCAAATATTTGAAATTTCAAGAAAATTTTGTAACCTAATTAAACTGCTTCCTAAAGGGTTATTTTAACATACTTTACAAAGTATATTCAGTAGCAAATTATACCTTTTAAAGCATATTCACTAGCAAAACGATCAAGTTTGATATTGTGCAAAGTAAGCCTAGAAAAGTAAACAAAAAAGGAGAATATGCAACAAAGCAGGATAAGAAGACAAAACAAATTTAAACAAATATTACCATTCATACACTCCTTTAATTAAAGGAACAAGCATAGAGTGGTGTTGTTTTGAAACTACAGTTTACTGATGCACCAAAGATAAAGATCTATCCTTGTGCGATGTGTGCATGAAAGTTACAAATATCAAGCATTAATAGTTTATTAATGCATGTCACATGAATTCTTACATCAACTTCATTTGATTTCCTTGGAATAGATCCCACAAAAAGTTAGGCATAATTACTAGTGTCAATGATTTAAAGAAAATAAAACCATCAACATGCATTGATCAAAACCTAGGACAATTAACTTTAGAACCAAATGAAATTAGTATTAAACACTTACACAAATGGTGTTTATACTATATAAACAAAGTAAAGCAAGCAATTATATTCAATTCAAAAAAGATGTAGCAAATAAAGTGAAGACTACAATTGTATTCATATTCAAACAAGTGAAGTCGTAAGAGAATTAAAAGATGTCATCGAAGAAGAGAGACAATAAGAGAGTTTAGCGGAGACAAAATTATTATTGGAGAAGAAAAGAGACAAGAAGAGAGTTTACTAAGAGACAAAATTATTATCAAAGAAGAAGTGTAGGCAGGTGGGACAACAAAAATCAAGGAGATAAGAGAAATAAATAACCATCGAACAAGAGAAAATTGGGGAAAAGGAAGATTATATTAGGATGTATTTTTATTTTTTACTATTAATTAAATTAATCCTTGAAGTGAAAAATTATACACATTTGACATCCGTGTAAAATTTATAACAAGCCACATCATTGTCACTAACAAATAGTCTAACTTCAAGCTATTTTTATATAAAAAAAACTTAAAGGTTTGGAAATGTTATTGTCACTTTTTAAAGTTCAGACTATAATTACAAAATTTAGCAAAGTTTAGAAATTTTTCAGCAATTAACCCTAAAAATAAATTGAGATTTTTATTTCAAAAAGAAAGCATATGCAGTAGAACCTCTTTAAATTGATACTTAGTAAATTAATAAACTCTCTAAGATAATATTTTTTCCGGTCCCGACTTAGACTAGTTGAAAACTTAACAAATTTCGAAAAGATAATAAGATAATATATTTTCAAAATACCTCTATATAAATATAGGGTCCCATTAACATCATAAATTAATAATTATATAAAATTACATAAATATAACTAAGACAATTTAGTGAAATATGATTCTAATGTTTGTTTTTTTTCTTAAAATTTAAGTCTAGTTGGAGCTCATTTCTAACTTTTCTTATTGCATCCAAAATTTATAATAATGTATTCTCGAACTGCACCAAAAAATTGTGAAGAGTTTTAGACGCGATAAGTGCTTCCTTACGCTTAACTGGTTCTAAAGGTATTGTATCGTCTTCAACTTCATCATCAACATTATTTTCAAGGATAGTAGTCATAATTTCTTCTAAGCTCTAGACCTCTGAACATGTATCATTTTCACCTAGGTAATCCAATAGGCTATTGACATCCATTTTATTATGATAGCTAAGATCATTAATCATGAGCTCAAGTTCATGAAAGTCGTTTTCACAAGTGGGTTAATCTAAATTCCTTGAGATTTCTTCCCCTGAACGAATTTTGCAATGTCGAAAACAATTTTCTATTGTCTCTTGCTGAACATTAACTATCCAAGCTGAGACTGCAAGATTGATAGCATCCAAAACATTAATCTTACCTGGATTAGATTCTCCCAACTCATAGCCTTCTAAAATCCTACGGTAAAATCTCCTACGATAGTTCATCTTGATAGCTCTTATTATTCTAGCATTACAAGGTTGAATTTTTGATCTCATATTGGGTGGCAAGAAGAACAACTCCACATTATCTAACCTTCACATCTTGGATGTGCTCGAAAATTATTTACCATGAACAAAATTCTTCTACCATGCATTTTTTTATCAAACCAATGAATATATTCATCAAGGAGCACACTTGTCATCCAAGCTCTTTTGTTGGCACGGTATTGACAATTCAAGCTATTCATGTTTACATTCTTTGTTGGATTCCGCTTGATTCCGAAATCCAACGCTTGCTCTGATATCACAAATGTTAGACCCCGCTTGTTTCCAAAGTCCAAAGCTTGCTCTGATACCATACATGTTGGGTCCCGTTTTCAGAGCCCAACGCTTAGTTCCTTGTAATACTTGAGCATGGTTCCTTATCATCTACTGAACCCTGTTCCCGGAGCCCAAGATGTTAAACCTCATTCCCGAAGCCTAATTATCCGGAGTCAAAAGCATGAGCGGGTTTCCTTGTTAGGGTTACTTCAATGTACCCTCATTAGCCATCATCGGTGCATCATCATTCTCATAACATCTCAAGCCACAAAGGACGAGCTCACATAGCAGAATCACAATAATCACAATTGAATTCATCAAAATTTTAGCTCTTAGTCTCTAGTTTATTTTGAAACAAGAACCATCTCATTCGAAGCTCTACAGTTCAAGATATGCTTGAAAATCCGAAGTATGTTCATAACTAAGTCATGCTCTTCCAACCGATCCCTCATTTTCTCTTCCATAATTCTTATTCAATTCAACAACAAAAGCTACAAATTTTTATGGAAAGATAGTAAAACATATTAGGAATCTATCGCTTCAAGAATCACCTCAATCGAAGGTCAGACGAAGAAGTTATGGCCAAACGAATCCAACATGTTCATGTCCTTACCCATATTGTATATGCCTTGACGCAATTGCCATAACTCTCACTACAGGTGTCGGATTGACTTTGTTTTTAGACGTTTTGAAAGAATACTTCTAGACCTATAACGTTTGTGAAGACTCAAAAATGAAATTCTATCATTTGGAGGGTCAAAAAATACAGGCCGTGTAACCTAACACGGGTAGGTTGTGTAACCTTCGGGTGTAATAGTGCTCCTGCGCTGGAAACACACGGCCTATGTGATTTTACACGAGCAAGCCGTGTAACCTTCGGGTGAAACTAAATTTTCACCCTCCAAGACCCCTCCAAAGGATCCTAAACCCATCCTAGCATCCCTTTTACTCATAATCTTGCCAAATTCAACTCTTTCTAGTGTGATATCACTCCATATACTCTAATTGTTCGGTATACACATCCTCTACAACATCCTAACTTGTAATAATCATAACTTTCAGCTACGATGTCGAAAACTTGCATACTTTATATCGTTGGAAAGCTATAAAGACGAGCTACAACTTTCATGAAGGAAACTTTGGTAATTCTGCATAGATTGATTCAGTTTTGCCATGGAAGTTAGAATACACATTTACCCTCATGAAAACATGAAATTTAAACCAACTTCACTTCCTCTATTACAATACAACGTCATTCATAACAATTCAACTACCAATTGGAATTCATCAAACTCTCAAACTCAATTCATTGACTCCTTGTATTCAATAACATCTCATCGTTCACCAAAAATCCTATCTTTCTTTTCCAAAGTATCTCACTTATATATATATAACAACAATTCATATTCAAAGTTCATTAACTCAACTCATATCATCCATACACAATTAATATGTCATTAACATCATAAGATAAGTGTTTACAAACTTTAAAGGCATTCCAAGCCACGATACATCATCAATATCAAAAATTCGAAATACAAAAAATACAAAACCCCATAATTCTCGACATGTGTCTAAAGTCTTATTTTTACATCAATCTAACTTAAAATACAAAATATGCATAATCAAACGAATGCCTTGACTTTCTTTCACCCGA
>JANKYE010639199.1:0-11013 GCA_032467995.1 Erythroxylum dillonii | reverse complement strand
TGTACAATTCATCCCAATCCATCTCATCCTATGCCAAATTTACTATTTTACCCTTCTTGTCGAGGGTGGGATGTTACATCTTAAGCATCTTGAAATGAGCAGTAAATATGATGTGATGAGAGTAAATCGAGAGAAGAAGACCATTCCAATTATAAGCCTCTCAATGAAAAAAGCTATATTATTTATTGTACGCATAACAGTTAGAAATCCGCTTGCTGCACAAAATTATGGATTATCCAGAAAAAGGAAGAAGCAAACTACAACAGTCTCATATTCTTTTATCCAGAGTAACGATTTCTAAATGGTTTGGGTGACGCAAAGTCTACAACTTGCCAAGTGCTTGATGTGCGTGATAAACAATTGTATTGCCTCACTAGCGTTGTTGAATCTTCAAGTTGACTTCTAAGTGTTGAATTGTGATTCGGAATTAGTCAACAAGCTGTCTTAATCTTTAGGAGTTTATTTTGGAATTGTTACATTCTACTTTATTGATCAATAATTTATATTTATGGACAGCAGTGATTATGCTTTTTTTCTTTGTGTTTATGCCTATTTAAAAGGCTCCTCTTCTTTAATAAAACATAGCATTAGAGCAATATTCTTCTCTAATCCATTTCATTTACTATCTAATTATCAACATTGTTGTATCAGAGCCACCAGTAAGTGAAATTTGTAGATAATCAGGGATTACTTATGTCCAACAGTGGCAATAGGCTACACAACCTCTTATTCTAATTTTCAAATGGGAGAATTATGAGCTCTGGTCTATAAGACTGAAGACGCTACTCAGATCTCAGGATGTCTGGGATTATGTGGAGAATGGTTACATTGAACCTGATCCAGAGACAGTTCTCACGGCAGAGGTACAAACCAGACTTAAAGAAACAAGGAAGAAGGATGCAAAGGCACTGATGATCATTTAACAAGCCATTCATAACAATGTATTTTCAAGAATTGCAGTAGCAACTACATCAAAAGAAGCATGGACTATACTGTAGAAAGAATTTCAAGGAGATGCTAAAGTGATGGTGGTTCAACTTCAATCTCTCCGTAGAGATTTTGAGATGCTTCAGATGAGAAACGACGAGACTGTATTTGAATTTTTGGCTAAAGCTGTTGTTGTCATCAGTAAATGCACACATATGGCGCCAACATTACCGATCCAAAAATTGTTGAAAAGGTACTTCGTAGTCTCAAATCTAAATTCGATCAAGTTGTCGTGCTATAGAGGAGTCCAAGGATTTGTCTGTATTTTCTTTTGATGAACTTATGGGTTCCTTTCAAGCCCATGAAGTTAGAATCAATAGAAATATGGACAAAGTGGAAGACAAAGCCTTTGAAGTGCAGGATAACAATAGCAACAGATGAGAATGTGGTCGCGGCTCTAGAGGTCGTTTTTTGGGGTGAGGACGATCAGCTGGACGTGGTAAAGGTCGTAATGTTGACCAGCGACAATATAATATGAATAACTTATAGTGTTATAACTGTGGGAACTATGGACATGTGCAAGCAGATTGTTGTTCTAGAGCGGAGCAAACAAATTTCACAGTTGGAGACTGGAGTTATGATCTATATATAAAAGACGAAGAGAAATTGTTTATGGCTCAAAGTAAATCAAATGAAGACAATCACAATCATATCTAGTTTGTCGATAGTGGATGCTTGAACCATATGACCAGTTTTAAATATATTTTTTTTCAATCTTGATGAAATAGATACGCAAAAAGTGCAGGTATGGAATGGAAGCACTCTTCTTGTGAAAGGCAAAGGGATTGTAAGTTTTAAATATATTTTAGGCAAAACTAAATATTTACATAATGTCTAATACGTGCCTACTTTAGGTTTCAATCTTATTAGTGTTAGGTAGTTAATGTCATGTGGTTATTTGGTGTTGTTTGATAATGGGGAGTGTTGTATTAAAGAAAAACAGACAGAAAAAACTTTGGTAACTATAAAAAAGACTTCAAACTAAATGTTTCCTCTTGATGTGTCTCATATGGGAAATTTTGTGCTTATAGCAAGAGAGAATGATGAATCCATATTATGGCATCTCTCCATTATGGACACTTACATCTTAAGGGATTTCGGTTACTTTGAGATAAAAATATGGTTAGAGGCTTACCAAAGATTGATGACATTAAGTTATGTTAGGGATGTGTATATGGGAAGCAGACACACAAATCGTTTCCTGTAGGTAAAGCTTGGCGAGCCTCATCATGTTTAGAATTGCTTCGTGCTGACTTATGTGGCCCTATGCAAACAATATCTCTTGGAGGTAGTAAGTACTTTCTTTTAATAATTGATGAGAATACCAGAATGTCTTGGGTGTATTTTCTTAATAACAAAGATCAAACTTTTGAAAAATTCAAGAGTTTTAAAGCCATGGTGGAGAAGCAAAGTGATTGTTGTATCAAAGTTCTGCGAATTGATAATGGCGGAGAATTTGTGTCTAACAAATTCAACTCTTTTTGCGAAGAGCATGGCATACATAGAAAATTAACAACACCATACACTCCAGAAAAAAACAGTGTTACGGAACGGAAGAATCGTACTATTGTTAAGATGGCTAGGAGTATGTTGCAAGGAAAGAACTTATCAAACACTTTATGGGCAAAAGCAATAACCACCGCTGTGTATCTTCTCAACATATCTCCTACAAAAGCAGTACAAAACTAAACTCCATTCGATGCTTGGAATAGGTACAAACCCTCTATAAGTCACTTGCGAATTTTCGGTTCTATTTATTATGCTTTGATCACGTCACAAGATAGAAGGAAATTGGATCCAATGTCTCATCAATGTATATTTGTAGGATATAACACTAAATCAAAAGCACATCAGACTCCTTAATTTTGAGCTGATGATAGCCTGACCTGAGGTCAATCTTCGAGAAGGCCTTTTCTCCCTGCAGCTGGTCAAATAGATCATCAATTTGGGGCAAATGATACTTGCTCTTAATAGTCACCCTGTTGAGTCTCCGATAATCGATACACATCCGCCATGTTCTATCATTATTTTTAATAAACAGAACCGACACTCCCCATAGTGACGAACTTGGCCTTATATACCTCTTCTCTAATAGTTCTTCTAACTGATCCTTAAGCTCCTTTAGCTCAACTAGAGCCATTCTATATGGTGGTATGAAAATAGGTGCGGTATCTAAAATCAAGTCAATGACAAACTTAATTTTCCTCACCGGTGGCAAACCAGGTAAATCTTCTGGAAACACATCTAGAAATTCCTTCACAACTGGAAAATCCTCTAACTTCACTTCATTCAGATAAGTGTCCACAATGTGTGCCAAGAATGCTTCACACCTCTTTCCCATCATCCTGTTAGCTAGCAAAGCCAAAATAATTCTTGGTGATAGTGTTTTCCTGTTCCCTCTGAAAAGCACCCTCTCACCATTGCCCAGATCAAATCCTACCTCCTTGAGTCCTCAATCTAACTTTGCATGATATTTCTTCATGGCATCCATTCTCAGTATAACATCTAGCCCATTTAGGTCTAAAGGCAGTAAATTCACTACCAGTCTAGCACCCTCAATAAGTGATTCGCAACCTCTATATACTTGACTGATTATCATATTCCTCCCCTAAAGGAGTACTAACAATTAAGGAACTATCCAAAGGTACCAAATTCACACCATATAATGTCATGCTTGTAGAAATAAATGAATGCGTGGAACCAGAACCGATCAAGACATATACTTCATAGTTAAATAACTGACCCATACCTATGACCACTTTAGGTGTGGCTGCAGCTTCTTCTCTGGTCATAAAAACACCCTTTCCTATGTCTAACCCTTAGAATTCCTAGAGGAATAGCCTTCCTTATTGCTGCAGAACTGCCTACCTTAGTGACTGGCCTGGTTCCCACTGTTTCTGCTCTCCTTGGGGCTTACAACTGTGACTCCTCTTGCCTTGTTACTTAGGAACAGTCCCTGATCATGCGTTCCTTCTCTCCACTTCGAAAACATGCTGTAAGTAACTTGAAGTACTCTCCTTTGTGAAACTTCCCACAATGCTCATATTGGGGATTTGTGTACCTACTCCTCTTCGTCCCTCTATTACCTTTTGCAGTTGAGGCTTGCACTGACGTTGCCTTTGCTTGCTTGTTCTTAGCAAAGATACTGCTTCCCACTTCACTCTAAGTGTGGAAACTCCTCATAATTCTCTCAGGCATTAGAGCACTCATTCCCTTCTTGGAAGACTGATCCCTGTTCTTCCTTTTCTTATTCACTTCATACTTTATATTTTCCAATTTCTCAGCCTGGAGTGCAGCATCTACCAACTGTTGGTAATCGCAAAAGTTATGGATTAGGATTTTCTCTTTGATCCCCAAATGAAGTCCTCCTTTAAACTTGCAGCATTTGTCTTCCTCATTTATCACAATGTTGGCCGCATATCAGGAAAGCTGGGTGAACCTCAACTCATACTCACTTACACTCATGTCCCTTTGTGGGAGATTCAAAACCTCCCTGACCTTCTCTTGGATATAAACCCCCGAGAGGTATTTCTTCCTAAAAACTTCCATAATATCTCTCCATGATAGTATCAGAGGTATAACCTAACTGTGGGGCGTTGACTCCCACTAATGTAGCACATCCCTTTGTAGTAAACTGACTGGATAATCTAAATTTTCCTCATCTAAATCAGGACCCTCTCAGTCCTTTTCAACGATGCTTTAGCCTATTTGGGATTTTTAGTCCCAATGAAATTCACAACCCCATACTTACGAAGCTTATCATACTATCCACTCCTCTCCACTAAAGCTTGCACCGAAACTTATGACCCTTGGCCTATGGCATACGTAAAAGCCTGAGCAAAGGCTTGAAAGAAATGTTAATCTATGGGGTTTACTTAAGGCATAGGAGATGGAGGCAATGGCACTTCATGTTACACACTGGCTGCCTTAAAATTAGGAGCAGAATGTGTCCCCGCATCTTGTGGGACATAAAATTCATCTATGCTCCCTCGATGAGAGCAAGAGCGAGTCATAACTCCTTGAGTTCTCTTTCGAGGTAGCATATTCACTCCTTTAATTTAAAAACCATGTAAAATATTTAGTTCATGCTTCATGTAAAACAATTTTAAATCATGTAAAACAATTCAAAACAATGCAAGTTGTTCATTTAAAATGATGCATGTTCATTTCGTATCTTAAAACTACCCATGTCATGCCTAGGATACTCCCAAACCTAGTCACTTTGGTACCATAAGATGTTGGATCCCGTTTATGGAGCCTAACATCGGAGTTGTGAGAATGTGAGCATATTTACTTGGAGGGTAAAATCAATGAAAATCTTTCTCTGATACCATAAGTGTTGGACCCTGTTTCTGTCATCGCAAGACACGTGCACGACGTTCTAAGTGACATCTAAACACGGATCTCATAAGGGTGGCGTTCTCACACCAGTCAATCCCCACAATTAAACTCTTTTCTTCTATTTCAGAACATATTTTGGGAAAATTTAAACCAAAATTACAAATTGACTTCTTTAAAACATTTATAGCTCTGTGTCTCTAGTTTATTTAGAAATAAGAATCATATCATTTAGAGCTTTACAGATCAAGATATCATCAAATTACTAAAGTATGTTCAGTAAAATATCCAATTCATACTCTTCCAACTGATACCCTTACTTTGATTCAATCAATCTTTTTCAAATCAATACAAAAAGCTATAAATTTTTATGGAGATATATAAAAATGTGTTAGGAATCTATTGGTTCAAAAATCAGGTCAATTGGAGGTTGGATGACAAAGTTATGGCCAAAACAGTCAAACATGTTCAGAGTTGGAAAAACCCTTTGGGTGCAATCCCGAGGATAAAGGTGCGATCTTGAGAGTGCTTGGTGTGGTCATGAGAGTGCCTAGTGTGATCGCGAGAGCACCCAGTGCGAGTGCGACCAAAGTTGTCCCGCATATACATCCTATGCAACATCACTAACTTACCATGGTCATATCTAGCTCCGATATCTAAAAATTTCATATTATATACCGTTGGAAAGTTAAGAAGATACGCTACAACTTTCAAGAAGAAAACTTTGCCTAATTTAGCCTAATTAGTCTAGTTTTTTTCCTTGAAGTTATAAAACATATTTTTTCCCTATGAAAAAATTGAAAATGCAATGTACAAGCTTGGAAAGTCATAAACAAAATGAAATATATTTCATTAACATTAAAAGATAAGAGTTTTACAAAGTTTTAATGGCATTGCAAGCTATAATACATCCTTGGTTTCATAATCCAAAATACATAATAACCAAAATATACATGAGCGAATAAAAACTTGAAATGCTACTAAAGCCTTGGGTATTTCATAAATTACTTCAAAATACAAAAAGATGTAAATTTTGAGTGATGCCATGCTTCTCGATTACTCAAACTCTTACTCATCACCTAAAGATGGGACGAAAAGGGGGTGAGCTTAAAGCTCGTAGGTAACATTTTTATAATTGGCAATAAGCAAAAACCATTGAAATATTCATTTTGAATCATGAAGCACATATTTCCTAAATTCTCATTTATCAAACAATTCATAAGCAATCATAAATCATGCATTCATCAAACTTGTCAACATATTTAAACACATAAGCACATCAGAATGGTTTGCGTAGGTCCATAAACAAAACGAACTAACATATTCCAACACAATGGTCCTGTGAAGTTGTGAATAGAACGAACTATCACAATTTCACATAGTGGCTTTGTGTAGTCGTACACGTGAGGGAGTCCATGAAGGAGCTTCATGCCACTAGTGGGCAGGCGGGAGAAGCCTTAGTCGAAGTGCATTTGACATACAGAATGGACTTACCACAAACCCATATAATCATACATTTCACACCTTCTAAACTTGTTGTCCAAAATGGTTCATTTTCCAAACATGAATTCACAAACTTGATATCCTTTCGAAATCATTTTTCATTTTCTTTCATAATTCATCAACAGAATTCATACACCAAACATATGACAATTTTCTCAAAGCATTTAAAGAGCAATAAGGCACATTTAAAAAGCAATTGAAATCATTTATTTCCATTAAAAAAATAATTAATGGCTTATTAACTCAATTATAAAAATGTAACCCACTTTGAATTCCTTGCTTGGGACTTGCTCAAAGATGTCTTTCCTCTTATTTCTCATGCCTCTCCTGATTTCCTTCAACATTGGCAAAAATTACAAATCAATGGAATTCCAATTTGAGAAACCCATGAAGTACATTCACTAAAATTGATCCTAGAATACTTAAACCTATGCATTTCCTAAGCTTTATGAACCAAAACCCTTCCATAATTCCAAAGGATTAAAATCAAACTTACCTTTAATCTTCACCAATTTATGAGATTATTGGCTCAAATGGAAGCTCTTCCCTTCCTCTACCTCTTTCCCTTTTGGAACAACCTCAAAATCTCTCTTGAAGTCTAATAAAAATCGAAACCCTAGCTCATCTCTTTTCTTTTCTCTCAAGCCACCGAAACTCTCTTCCTCTCTCTTTCTTTTCTTATTTTCTTCTTTCTCTCCTACTTTCGTTTTTCTCTTCTTTAAGAAGAAGACAACACTTCTTTCTTCCCATTTTACCCTTAATGATTGAGAAAAGTCCACCTTGCCCTTCCTTTAACGCCTTATAACTTTTAAACTTAAGTGATCTTCCAAGAATGCCCTTTATGCATTCTTACCACTTCAATTTAGTTTACACCATACTATACTCTAACTTAATTTTAATTTTCCTATTTAATACTTCTAATTTTCCTTACGCTTGCAAAATCATGGACTAAATTCTAAGAAAACAAAGTAAAGTAAAATAAATAAACAAATAAATAAAGAAAAATTTTGGGTCCAACAATTCGATTTTAGATAGTGGATGTCATTTAGACCTTTTTCAAACTTTTGATGTTCCTACTATTTCTCAAAACTTGAAACTATTGAATATTATTTTAAATTTGGTAATGAATATTTTAGTTTGTTTAAATATAATTTCTTATTATATTTAGTGTTTTTGTACAAATTAAAGCTTGATAATCATTTTTTTGAAACTCCATTATCTTGCACTATAATGTTGGCACTAAGTGAGGTTTTTATAAATGAAACCTTAGGTTATTTCTTGAATAAACGTTTTAAGTCATATATCTAAAGAAAGAAATGGTTAGATTAGTAAAAGAAAAATCCTTTTAATTTAAATTTTACTAATCTTAGTGCAGCACCCCATTCTCGCAGGACACGTACCCGACATCATTAGTGATATCCAAGTCCGAGCCTCGTGAGGGTGGGCATGCTAGAGCACTCAATCCGTCAAAAATCTTTATAATTTTTTTAATAACAAACATACACACTTTTTTACGGAAATCAACATTTCAAATCGAACCCGCTTTATTCGTAAACTTTTTCAATCATAGCAGTACAATCAACATAATTTTAATAGCCATTTGGGCCCATTACAAATACAAAACATTTTGGTCATAGTGTCTTTACATTACAACATAAATACATTTGTATACACATTGTACAAAACTTTTTGGAATATATAATTTGATAAAAAAATTGCAGAATATACAAATTGATACAAAAATAGGAAATTATAAATGCAGACGCAAACTGATCCCAACTTCTATCTCTCACTTACATGCAATAGGTATACTTCCGTTGCCTAACGGGGTATTCTTCTAATCCCGAAAAATATTTGCAAATTTTGGGTAAGTTTTGCGAACTCAGTGAGATAACCATCATCGATGGTTCACTCAATTCATGCAACACATCATTTCACATAACATACAATCACATTTTCGCATAATTGATCATGTATCACATTTTCACTTAAGCATAGGCAATTATGCATTTCAATCAATCAAACATACTTAACGAAATGCATGTGAAATGTTCATGAGACTCTTTTCCAAAAGTTATGTTGTTGTGACCGAGTGCCTAAACTATCTTGTATCCATTTTAGATACCAAGCTTGTTAATAACTGCCCCTTATTCGATAAGGATACAGGGCTTATTTTACATAGTAAGCCTTATGATTTTAATCACTTTTTGAGCTCGAGGCTCTTTTCACACGTTGAGCTTTAAGATCTGATCGGTGGCTACTCTGGTCACAACTGCCACTATCTGATTGTGCATTCATGTATGGAATGCATCTATCACAATTAATCATATTATGAAACACATAGTTCTTCACATTCACATTCAAGTAGCACTTTAATATACATTCCATATTTCACAATCATCGAACCTTCTATCCAGAAACCAACACAATTCAATTCACTTTCGGTTATTATTCAAAACATAATTTAAGCAAACAATAATTGAGAGAAACCATCTAGGTTACTCACAGTTTGCTCAAGAAGCTATTACCTCGAATTCTTAGCAATGTCTAGATGATGACGCTCTATATGCTCTTCTATATCATGTAAAGCATACATATATCACAATTTTGCATAATTGTATAAGTTTCTATTAATGCACACATATGTATATGAAATATGTACAACGCATGTTCAATGACATTCCCAGGTATAAATCCTTAATACATGTCTCATAATCGACTCTTGCTCTTCTAACCAACTCCCTCACTTTCTTTCCATCAATCTTTTTCAAATCAACACCAATTATTACCAATTTTTACAAAGCGATAGAAAAATGTGTTAGGAATCTATTGGTTCAAGAATCACTTCATTTAGAGATATGATGATGAAGTTATGGCCAAAAGAATCAAACATGCTTATGTCCTCAATCATATTGTACCTGTCTTTTGAAAATTGCCATAACGTTAAAAAAGATATCAGATTAAGGTCATTCTTAAATGATTTGAAAGAGGACTTCTATATCTACAACTTATGTGAAAACAGCATGATATTGCCATATAGAGGGTCAAAAATGGCAATATATAGTAGTTGTCCTGTGTATGTCCGTTAAATGGACATACATGTTCGTCTAACAGACATTGACAGGCTTAGGGGTGATTTCCAGACCCGAGAAGGTCCATTTAAGAGACATGGATAGGCCTGGGGGCCTTTTTAGACATGAGAAGGTCCATTTAATGGACCTAATGTTCGTCTAATGGATATATGTGACATAAAACTCCCTCTAAAGCCTCGTCAATGGTTCCTACATCCAGTCTAACATTATATTCACCCATAATCTACTCAAATTCACCTCTTCTAGTGCAATACCACTTAATATCAATTCAAACACCAACTTTGTTTCATTAAATCTTCTAATCTCTACTCAAATGACTCATCACATTCAATTACATTTCATCGTGCATAAATTCCTATTCTTTCTTTATATCATATCTCTTTCCTAAGTTCATTATTTCAAGTTGCTAATCACTTCATGAATACCTCAAGTTTAGCTCAACATCACCTATACACAAATCAAAATTCCATGCTTGATCATAATTTGTTGGGCCCCGAATTTTTTTATTTTATTTTATTTATTTATTTCAATTTAATTGTTTTATTATTATTTCTAGAGTTGAGTCGTTAAATTTGCAAATATGAATGGGGTATTGAAAGTTGAAATTGAAATTAGAATGAAGGGTTAGGATTAAGTTAGATTAAGTAGTAGTAGGCTTATTCACCCCACTCCCGCGTGACCCGAGCCTGACATCGATGGTGATATCTGAGTCTGTGCCCCACGAGGGTGGCGTGCTACAACACTCATTCAATAATCGTTACACTTTTTTTCATAACAAAATATGTGGAATTCAAACATTCAAGATATACAAATTTATACTACACAGTTTCCAGTAGCCACTCGGGCCCATTTTCTAAAATACAAAGATACAATTTTTTACAAATTAAAAAAACATGCAATGCAGACGCGAACTGATCCCGAACTCTAGTCTTCACTTGAATCCTGCAAATATACTCCCGTTAACTTAACGGGGTATTCTTCTAATCCTGAAAAAAATGATTGCAATTGTTTTTGGATGAGTTTTTGCGAACTCAGTGAGTGACCATCATCGATGGTTCACTCATCACATATCACATAATACATATATTTCATA
>JANKYE010638876.1:0-11014 GCA_032467995.1 Erythroxylum dillonii | reverse complement strand
TATTCAGAATTCTTATTAAAATTAATATATTAAATAATCAAGTAATATATTTTTAGTTGAAAGTGAATAAGATTATTAAAAAACCATAAACAAATAACAAAAACTACTTTTTATGAATTTCATAATATTTTAAAATAGGAAGAAATAAAAAAACAGAAACCAAAAACTCAAACAAATAGATTTTTTATTGAATTTGAAAATAAAAACAAAAAAAGAAACAAACAAGCTCTCCTGGATAATGGAGATGTTGTCTCCAATGGATCTTCTAGGAATGTAGGTTCCTTGATTGTGGTCTATGTGATTTGAGATGGCAACTTTCAATCTAAGTGACAGCACTTTAAAGATGACTTTATAGATAGTGTCGTGGAACGCAATGGGCCGACAATCACCAAAGCTGATGGAATTGTTACCTTTAGGGATTAATGTGATTAGAGCTATTCATTTGTTTTAATAGCTTGCCTATATTGCAAAAGTCCATCATAACATCCACTACCATCTTGTTAGTAATGTGCTAGGTTTTCAAGAAAAAGTTGGCATTAAAACCATCAAGATCATGTGCTTTGTTGGGTTGCATGGTCTTGAAAACTAGATTGATCTCCTAAGTGACGATTGGAGCTGAGAGAGTATTGAATTCCTGTCTGGAAATTTGATCCTGCACTATTTCTTTGATGAGCTTAGATGATGATTTAGCATTGGATGTTGATCCAAGGAGATTGGTGAAATGTTCTTCAGTAGCCTCAATGATTAGAGCTTGAAAGTCCAATGTGGATCCTGAATAGCAAATTGAGCGAATTTTATTAGAAGTATGGTTGTAGGAAATAACCTTGTGTAAGAAATGAAAATTTTTATCTCCATGTTGCAACCAATAGACCCTTGATCTTTGCTTCAAAAGGGAATGATGAAACTTTAATGCTTAAGAATAGTTTTTTAAAGCTTGTTTCTCCTTATCACTAAGTGAATTGGATGAAAGATTGCTAGAGACAGCTAATGAAGCAATGTCAAGTGAATATTTGGTAGAGATATAAGATGAAAGGTATTCCTAATATTCTGTTTATGAAAAAACTTGATCTCTTTTCATATAGATCGTAGTTCTCTTGTGAGGACGAACTACTTCGTACTAGAAAAGGGAAAATTAACCAACAAGAAAGTTATTAAATCTAAATAGACAATGTTTTTATTAGACATAAAGTATATAATTAATATCTACCATATTTAAGTCCATTTCAGTTCTACCATTAGTAGTTGATTATATTAATGATACGTAAAAACTATTTTAAAATTTTCATTCTATCTTGGCCAATGATTTTCAAAATAGTAAAAATTAAGAACAATAGAACATTCTTCGTAATCACCTTAGGGCGATGAATTCTTTATTGATCACTCAACTACCTTATTTAATTCTTGTTATATCTAGTGACTAGCAATTGAGTTATCCTTGATTAATATAGATCATAAGTAGTATCAAAATATAACAATCCTTATATGAGATATTATAGGGATCTTAAGTTAAAAAAATAACTTAAACAATAATCACAATGAGAATTTCTACAGATAGGTAATTCACGTTTTAAATAGAATTTTCATATGGGGTCAGTTCAGTGAACTTGTTCTGTAATAACCATCTACACATTTGTTTAAATATCTCTATACTTTAGTGTATAAGATCGACTATTTTATTTATAGAGAAGAAACAGGACATTCGTTAGCCTTTTTATACTCTATTAACGTCCAGTGTCAGCTGAACAATGACTAGGAATAATTTATGAATATATAAATTTCATAATTGTAATCTCATCATAATTTCATTTATAATATATATTTATCACACAGACTTTGTCATTTGCATCCTAATATGCATAAACTAAAAAGGTTACTAATTAATTATAAGACATAAAGCAACAAATTAATAGTAGTGCATTGAAGTTGACATATTAAGGGAAGTTTAATTTTTGGAGCCTGCAAGCTGGATTAACTCAACGGACTATATGCAATGAAGTAGTAGCTTATAACACATGGTCATCTTATAATATTCCGTGAAATGGTTTAAATGATTAATTATGTTTTCTTAAATTATTAAAGGGGAATCCATTGAAAGCTTAAGTTAGAGAATCATATTTTACACAAGTTATTATTAAGAGTTGTCAAGCAATGACCCGTCAATTTTTATTTTTCTTTATAAACATTTATGCTTGATCATGTCTTATAATGGCCAATTTGGTAAACATTTAAGGAATGAAAGAAAAACACCTCCCATCATTGTATCAAAACTTCAGCAAAGAGATTAAACGTGTCTCTGTAGACCATATTTATAGTAGCATGCACTCCTTGTTGGGAAAATCGGGTAATTTTTCCCTTTAAGGTAAGCAACTAATGAAGTGAGCCAATTTAGTAATACCTAGGAAAGACTGCCAAACGGACTCCTAAGAAAGTATTACCATTCCATGTAAAATCCCAGGAAATGGTGGAGGGGTCACAAATGGTTCTACTTAAAACCCGGCCTCCTAGATAGAAATTATGTGCACATTGTATTTATCTCATCCTAACCCGTGTACACACACGAACAGTAAATACACCCAAATAATTGAATACAACACTACAAATATACCCAACAAATAATATTGAATACTATAAATGTGGAATAAATAAAAGAGATTAGGAAAGAACACACCCGAAAATTAATAATGGAGTTCGACCAATTGTGCCTAGTCTCTAAGTACCACTTAAGGCAGCATGCTCTTATTAAGAAGAGAATACTAAATTTGATATGTGTACAAATTTTGAGTATATATCAAATTTTTAGGATGGATAAGAATAGCAGGGGAAGGAGTTCTTTTATAACTTAGCAAACTCCTCCCATTCTCATTTCTTCCCAATATGGGAAAGATGTTAAGGTACCAAAGTAAAAAAAAAAACAACAACAAATCTCCACCTTGGCATAATTTTGGGACCCACCAAATGCAAGTATCATTCATCCTCCCAATCAAATAAAAACAGCCTTTGTAGTGCTTCTAATTTGCGCCCTCAAGCGCCATCTCAAATGTGCAAGATATTGACCAAGTCTAAATAATATTCAAACTTGGCTCTTGTAACCACCTTGGTAAGAATGTCTGCAGGATTCTCTGTAGTTCGAATCTTCTGAATAAGTATCTCCTCTTCTTCCAGAATTGCCCGCAGAAAGTGATAGCAAACATCAATGTGCTTCGTCCTTGTATGAAATACTTGATTCTTTGCTAAATGAATAGCACTCTGATGGTCAGAATGTACCTCAAGTTATTTCTAACCAGCTCCCAAGTCTTTAAACAACCCATTAAGCCAAATTTCCTCTTTCATAGCTTTTGTAATAGCCATATACTCTACCTCTGTTGTAGACAAAGCCACTGTTGACTGCAAAGTAGACTTCCAACTAACTGGTGCCTTCACTAAAGTGAACAAATAGCCAGTTGTAGATCATCGCTTATCTAAGTCACCTGTATAGTCAAAATCGCAATATCCAACTACACGTTGACCAAGTAATTCATCCTGCTCAAATGTTAAGCCAACATCTACGGTATCTAGGATATACCATAGAATCCATTTTATAGCTTGCCAATGAACCTTGTCGGGATCATGCATATATCTGCTCACAACACTAACTACTTGCGAAATATCGGATCTCATACACATCATTGCATACATCAAACTTCCTACTGCATTAGCTTATAGGACTTTTGCCATATATTTTCGCTCTTCATATGACTTTAGAGATAGCTAGCTATTTAGTTTCAAATGAGGGGCAAGTGGGGTACTAACAGGTTTTGAATCTTCATATATACCAAAATGTTGTAATACCTTTTTCAAATACTGATTCTGTGACAACCAAAGCTTGCCTCTCTCTCTGTCCCTACTTATCTCTATGTCGAGAATCTTCTTAGCTTCCCCCAAATCCTTCATCTCGAACTCTTTACTCAACTGAGCCTTCAATATGTCAATTTCACTTTGGCTCTTTGCCACAATCATCATATCATCAACATATAAGATTAGTTAGATGTAGGACCCATCTTGAAGTCTGCGCAAATATACACAATGATCGTATTTACTTCTTGTGTATTTTTGACCCTTCACAAACTTGTCAAATCGTTTGTACCACTACCTTGGAGATTGCTTCAGTCTATACAACGATTTGTTCAATTTGCAAACCCAGTTTTCTTTACCGGAAATCTTGTATCCATCTGGCTGAGACATATAGATTTCCTTTTTCAAGTCGCCGTATAAGAATGCGGTATTCACATCAAGTTGAGCTAGCTCCAAATTTAACTATGATACCAAGGCCAACAAAATTCTAATGGAAGAATGTTTAACAACCGGAGAAAATACCTCATTATAATTAATTCCTTCCTTTTGAGCGTAGTCTTTAGCCACCAACCTTGCCTTATAGCGAATATCGTCTTTGTCAGGAAATCATTTTTTCTTTGCAAATACCCATTTGCATCCAATTTTCTTCTTTCCCTTCGGTAATTTTGTCAGCTTCCATGCCTTGTTCTTCTCAAGAGATTGCATTTCCTCTTCCATTGCACTTTCCCATCTACCACTTTCTGAACTTCGGCGTGCTTCTAGGAAGGTAGATGGAACATCATCAACAACTAGAAGTGCATAAGCTACCATATCAGTAAAACGAGCAGGTTTTTGAATTTCTCGTCTCGTCCTTCTAGTGGCAATTGACTCTGACTGCTGTGGAGTTTCTTGGGTCGGAACCTTTTCTTCATCTGACTCTTCTTCTACCATAGGAGAGTCACTAGTAGTATTTTTTACTAGGATCACCACTATCTGTTGAAACTCCACCTGATTTGGCATACACTCCACCTGCTATCAAGTACCATCAACTCCTTCTAGAGTTACCTTATTTAACATGGTATATTTATCAAAGGTAACATCCCTGTTGACAATTGTCTTCTTTAACTCTAAACACCACAAACGGTATCCCTTAACTCCAACATTGAAGCCCATAAAAAATGCCTTCTTTGCTCTTAGATCCAACTTTGATTCATTCGCATGATAATATGCAATAGAATAAAAAATATGGAAAGAATCATAATCTGTTACAGTTTTTCCAGACTATACCTCTAATGGAGTCTTGCCATCAATTGTAGATGATGGCAAATAATTAACAAGATGTTGAGTGTATGTCACTGCCTCAGCCTAAAACTTTCTGCCTAACCTAGTATTAGACAATATACAACGAACCTTCTCTACCAATGTCCTGTTTATACGCTCCGACACGCCATTCTGTTATGATGTTTTTCTAACTGTAAAGTGTCGAACTATGCCAGACTCTTGACATACCTCCAGTAAAGGATCACTCTTGTATTCTCTACCATTGTCTGTTCTGAGAACTTTGATCTTTCTTCCTGTCTGGTTTTCAACTTGACCTTTCCACTTAAGAAAAAATCCAAGCATATCATCTTTGTTCTTCATAGAAAACACCCATACTCTTCAAGAAAAATCATCAACAAAAGTGACAAAATAATGCCTACCTCCAAGAGATGGAGTCTTAGCAGTTCCCCATACATCTGAGTGCACATAATCCAAAATACCCTTAGTGTCATGGATGGCAGTGCCAAATTTCACTCTTCTTTGTTTTCCCAAAACACAATGCTCACAAAATTCTAATTTGCAAGTCTTAGTACCTTTCAATAATCCTTGTTTGGCAAGAATTTGCAAGGATTTTTCACCAGCATGTCCCAAATGCATATGCCACAACTTTTTTGCCTCTGCATCCTTCTTGCTAATAGAAGTTATTGTCGCTACTATCCTAACAATTGTACTACCTTGGTAGTAATATAGATTATTTTTTCTTATGCTTTTCAACATCACAAGTGCTCTCAAAGTTGCCTTAAGAATTCCATCTTGCATCATCACAACTAGACCTTTTAATTCTAAGGTCCCCAAAGAGATGTGATTTTTTTTCAAATTCGACACTTACCGAACATCCTTCAAAATTATGGTGGATCCATCATGATTTTTCAACTTGATTGAACCTATCCCAGCTGTTTTACATGGATTATCATTGCCCATGTAAACAACTCCACCCTCAATTTCCTTAAAATCAAAGAACCACTCCTACATGGGAGATATATGATAGGTGCAACCTGAATCCAGAATCCACTCGTCTGAATGGAATGTTGAAGGTGATACCACCAAAGAGACATCTGACTCTGCATCACTTTTACACTCTGCAACATTTGCATCTTGCGGAGTCTTCCTTTTCTTCTTCAACTTTGGACAGTTTTTCTTCCAGTGCCCTTTCTCATAACAGAAAGCACACTCATCTTTGGTAACTCTGCTTTTTGATTTGGATCTTCCTCTTCTCTCCTTTGACCGGCTCTGCTGACAACCTCTTGCCACAAATGCTTCATCTTCTGTAACCGCTTTACTTTTCTTTTTATCTTATTTTCACAATTCATGACTATACAAAGCAGAACACACAACATATAAAGATACATTCCCCTTCTCATGAAGTAAAGTAGTTTCTAAGTGTTCAAATCCATCCGGAAGGGATGATAACAACATCAAAGCCAAGTCTTCATCTTCAAATTTCACATCCAAATTCAACAGGCCTACTACCAACTGTTTAATCATAGTGATGAGTTCATTCATAGTAATACACCCAAATAATTGAATACAACACTACAAATATACCCGACAAATAATATTGAATATTATAAATGCGGAATAAATACAAGAGATAAGGACAGAACACACCAAAAAATTGATAACGGAGTTCAGCCAATTGGGTCTAGTCTCCGAGCACCACTTAAGGCAGCTTGCTTTTATTAAGAAGAGAATACTAAATTTGAAAGGTGTACAAATTTGAGTATATATCAAATTTTTAGGATGGATGAGAATAGAAAAGGGAGGATTTTTTTTATAACTTAGCAAACTCCTCCCATTCTCATTTCTTCCCAATATGGGATAGAAATTGAGTCGCCATAGTAAAAAAAAAACAACAACACTCCTAGATCCTTATATACAATCTTCATTCCCTTCGCAAGTATATTAGACCACATCCAACTCGAGTTATTCTATTCAACTACTAATACCTCCTATACAATGTCTTCTAAAAGTACCATCCCAAGTGTTCTTCAGCAGAAGTTTCAGGAGTTAACTACTCGAAGTTTATTCAAATCCATAGCAATTAATGGCCTAATACTCTTTGTCTTCTATGAGTTCTATTTCAATTCTGATAAAGGGCCTTTAGACTTATCAATACCATTCATCAATGTGACAATAGCTCCACCAGTCCTCCTACAGGTCTTAGTCCTATTGGATTCATTGTAAATAGTTCATTGAAAACCTGGAAGCACAGGAGAGCATACGCTGAGTCATGGTGGCGACCTAATGTAACTAGAGGATATGCCTCTCTAGATAAGAACCTACACAAGAATTCCTACCTTGGCCTTCAATGTACCCACCCTATCAAATTAACTATGACATCACCAAATTACACACGTATCCAAAAATTTTTAGCCCTGTCCAAGTTCAAATGGTGCATTCAATCTTAGACATGTATAGGGTAGGAGATAAGGGTTTGAGATGGTTCATCATGTGTGATGATGATACCCTTTTCTTCATTGATAATCTAGTTGAGGTTCTGTAGAAGTATGATCATACCAAATACATATATGTTGGTGGCAATTCAGAGAGCATTAAATCGAATGCCTGTTTTTCATTTGACATGGGATTTGGTGGAGCTGGCTATGCCTTGAGCTATCCATTAGCAGAAGCATTGTCAAAGAAGTTGGATGATTGCATTGAGTGGTATCATTACTTGTATGTCAGTGATCATATGGCACAATCTTACTTGGCTGACATTGGAGTTTCTCTCAACCTTGAAAAAGGAATTCATCAGGTATAAATATACTTTTGTTTCTTCTGCTAAACTTTTTCTCTGTATGTTAAAGATAAAGAATGGAATTGGAAGGATAGCAGGAGGCACCGGAGCTGCAGTATGCGAAAGCAATTACAGTCACGAGGAGCACAGTTTAACACATTTGTGCCGTGATGAAATATTTTTTATTCTTTTCTTAAAACCCTCATGGTCTTTGCTAAAATATTGCACATTGATCTACACAATGACATATCAGGGCTTTTAGCATCACACCCTCAGTCTCCTCTCCTTAGTCTCCACCATTTTGATGTCATATACCCACTCTTTCCTTCTAAAGATCGCTATGAATCGATACAACACCTTATGAAAACAACAAAATTTGACCCTCGCGTGTTGCAGCAAACCATCTGCTACCAAAGAAAAACCAACTGGTCTTTTTCTGTCTCATGGGGTTATTCTAATATATATGAAAGCCTAATTCCATGAAGCATTCTTCGAAAACCTCTGGAGACATTTAGGCCCTGGGATAGGATCTCTAGACCTCTAAATTTCATGTTCAACACTAGATGGCTTACTAACAATTCATCTGAAACTCATGTTTTTTTTTCTTCAAGTCTGTTGAGTATATTCCACACAACCAAGTCCTCACAACATATGATCGATCATCACCTCGTAACTTGCCACCTTGTTTAGCTACCGGGAATCATTCTGCTGATCCTATTTTTGGTTTATGCCCTACAGCCAATCGCTTTGGTTGTAGTTTAGTGACAAATTATTTAAAGACATTCTTTATCTTGTACATGTTTAAATGTATATGATAAAGTCCATGGGATAATTATACATTACAAATGAAATTATAATTATGAGATTCACATTCCATTTTCGTATTATTCCTAAAATATTCCTAGTTATTATTCTATTAAGATTGTACATTAATAGAACGTAAAAAGACTAGCACACGTTTTATTTTTTCTTATAAAGGAAGTAGTTGATCTCATAGGCTAAAGTATGGAGATACTTAAACAACGTGTGGGTGCTTGCTAGAAAACAAGTTCACTGAACAGACCCGATATGAGAAATCCATTTGGAACATTACTTGTATGTTTATGGGATTCTCATTGTGATAATTATATAAGTGATCATTTGACTTGAGGTCATCAAAGTTATCTTGTGTGAGGATTGCCATGTTTTGATACTACTCGTGATCTATTTTATCAAGGGTTGTTAAACGGTAGTCATTAGATGTAGCATGAACTGTATGGAGATAGTTGAATGATCAAGATAGGATTCATCACCCTAAAGTAATTAGGAAGAATGTTCCGTTGTTCTCGATTAATATTGATTCGGGAAATCCTTGGCCAAGGTGAAATGATGTTTTGTAAACAGTTTACAAATATCATTAATTGAATCAGTAGTTAATGACTGAGAACTAATATAATTAGACTCAAAATATAGTAGACATTAATTCCATGCTTTATGTCTAATTGGAACATTGGTTGATGAAAGGATTGAATTATACGAAAAAATCATGCACGGAAAGGTTAGTCAAAACCACTTTGACATTCTTGAATATTTGGGTGGTCATGATGCGTTGCTAGACACCAATCTTGAACTATGATTATAAATTGTTTAATTGGAGAATTAAAGATAAATTAAAAGGAGTTTTAATTTATCTAATTCTAATTATAAATTAAAATTATAATTTATAATCATTGCCAACATATTTGGGAACCTAATGGGTCATACATATAAAATAGGTTGGAGAGAGCAAAGTTAATTTAATCAAGTTGAACTTGTTTGTAAAGTTTGAGAAACTTTATGATTAAATATGATATATTTAATAAATAAAGGATCAATATGAGATATTGATTTTTATATGGGCATAATTGGTATTTAATTAGAGTTATTTGTAATTCTAATTAAAGTTTAATTTAAATTAATATTTAATTTCATTTAAATTACTAAAACGTCATAAGCTTATTATAAATAGACTTAAGCTCTATGTAGCTAGCACTTCATGCTTAACCTTCTCTGTAAGAGTTGTAGAGTTTTCTCAACCTATTCTGTAGATATCATTAGAGGCCGGACATTTGTGCGGCTATGATGGTTGAGGCGGATCGATTTCGGAAACGGTTCGAGGGATACGACAAGATACAGATCAAGTTTCAAAAAACGGTACAAATTAAATTTTCGCTTTATTTTGATTCGTGTTAATCATTTTATATAATTAAATAAATCTTGGCTTTCAGAAAATCAAAAATCACGGAAGAGTTTTGTGATTATTCCGCTGCGGTCGGATCAGATCCGATCTAGATTTCGCAATAGTGATATAAGAGCATGATTTTATTTCTATAATTTGATTAAAATGTTTGATTGTTATTGATTATAATTTTGGAATTGAATTGCAAAAAGTTTGCAATTAATGTCTGAAAAGTGTTTTAGATTAAAACCCATATAAACCTATAACCAATCGATTAAGAATCTGGGAATTTTGGCATGCAATTTGTTGCTTGTTTTCTGGGTATTGGCAATCGGAATAAGGAGGAACGACGAAGGCTTGGGTTCACGGTGTAAAGGTATAAACCATGTAGAAGCGTCTCAGGTTAACCTTACGTGGGACTCAAAGTTAGTGAACTATCAGCATCTGATGCCTACTCGCTACACTCTCGATCTGGATTAGAGGACATGGCTTTAGTCGACAACTTGGAGGCTAGCGTAATCTGGAAGTTGGCAAAGACGTGAAGAAATAAAGATGGATGTCCATCTTGCACTGTTCATCAAAAGGAAACAAAGAATAAACAATAGATTGCTGTAACCTATGGAAACGTCTTTACTTTGATTAAGACATAACCTTATAGCCACAAAATGAATAAGAAGGTGGAGAAGAGGCATGGGTGCGGCGGCAAGCTATTCTTCCGTGATTTTAGGCTTTTCTTAAAATTGAAGAAGGGGAGTGTTTGGCAATAGGTTTAAGAATGGGTTTGTTTGGTTACTCGTTTAAGTATGACTTAAACTTAAAAAGGAATTATTTAAATTAGGAATAGTGTATTCTTAATTTAATTAAATTCGAAACATAATTTTAAAATTGTTTTAAAATTCAAAAATTAATTCCAAAGGTAATTATTTTTCTTAATTTGATTAAGATTAATA
>JANKYE010634625.1:0-11039 GCA_032467995.1 Erythroxylum dillonii | reverse complement strand
TCATCAATTAGGAGTCAACGAGTGCATAAACAGTTAAGAAAATGCGGCCAGTTAATAAAGTAAACTTGGCTCAATCACCATAACAGTAGAAACTTGGTTCATCAAATCTAGTGTTCAGATATGCAGTAACACTAAATACAACAACTGAAGCAACTCCAGTAAAATATACAATTTCCTGAGTCACTATACCAGTATCATATTGGGTATTGCACAACAGCACCAGAAAAATGGGTGCCAATGAAGCATTGACAACAACGTAACTTTTCGACTAATGTCTCCCTTCAATTATGGGAATTGTCAGGCGTCTCATATGGAAAGAGAGATAGCACCCACAACAACACAGGTAACAAAGACAGCTCCACCTAGCACACTATTCAGACCCACTTCACCCACATCTTTATCCACAAAAGCAGCAATGCTAGCAAAAACATTCAGAGTTCCGTTACGCAGTGGCAACAAAGAAACACCAGCAACAGTTGGGGACAACCTCAAAAGAATGGAAAGCTTCTCCAAGGATCGACAAAAATAATCAACCACAGTATTTCCCAAGAGATGAAATAGAGTAGCTAGCCAAATGCCAAAAACAACATAACCCAAAACAGCAAATCCTTGACACCGACAATAGAAGAACCTAATGTAATCAAATAACCCAACGGCATTACACTTTCCAAAGAATTCCTTTGATTGTAAGACATGAAAAGCAATACCAAGATACAAAATCCATTGAAAATTCCACGGATTTAGGAACGTCCAACTCCCCGAAACCCTTGTGATTCAATCATATTATCTACCTCTAAAAGACCCAAAACAAGGCTATAGAATAGGATTTGATACAAACCAATAGACGAGAAGAACAAGGAAAAACACGGCCCTTCTAGGACGGTACCGTAACAGTGTAAAGCATCAAGAACAGACTGGAGTTTCCGGGCTCCTCAGGCAAATACAATGCTGCCTATCAGAGGGCACACAGTGATCAGCCACACACTGGAGAACCCAACCTAACCCACGATACTAGAGAACCCACAACACTGGAGAAGAAGCTTTGGGATGGAGACAACCGAAGTGGAAGACATCGAAGTGGGATAAACGTAGAAGGATAAAGTCGTCTCTGATAAGAATGGGTACTCGTAGAATAAATAAAGATAGGTAGGATACAGGTTTATATATTCTTCGAATTTTAAGAATACAAATTCTACATGCTTATTTATTCTGTGTTTGGTTAGAGGTTTAATGATACGTTAGGATTAGGAAGGGATACCAAACATCCCATAAATTGTAAACCCTAATCGAATAATGGACTTGCAATCTCTTAATTCACAAATCACCCATAATTCTAATTAGTTCTAAAGCTCTATAATAAATAATCGGGTCTCACATGGGATCTCTCTCCATAAAATTACCAATTAGATTGATTAAGTGGTTAATTAGATCACCTAACTCTCATTAATCCAATCCAATCATTTTTATCTGATTCACCCTTTTGGTTTATTGCCGAAATATGGAAATACATCAATCTATCATAACACCTAACTCAAGTAAACATAAATTAACTAGATTAACATTAAAGATAAGCAAAATCTTGAAGGTAAAGTTAGAACATCATGAAAAACTCAAAATCTATATCCATACACCCATCTTAATCTTACACATTAAATGAATAAAAAGGTAAATGGGGAGGAAATGAAACTAAGGTTGGATGATTTGGGAGAGCAGCGACATCAGGAGATCACCTATTCAGGGAGGCTTTGGTGTCGAAATCCTCTTCTTCTTCATCTTCTTCTTTTCTCTCTCTGTCTTTTCTCTGTCCCTCTTTTGGGTTTCACAATGTAGGCAGAATGTAGGTTCCTTTTAGGGTTATGTCATAATCCTTTTATAGTCTTTACCAATGAAGGTAACCCTAATGTCTTTCTGGGGTCTGAAATGTCCCTTGAAAACTCAAATCTAAAAGTGACTTTGCATTTGTTTGTGCGCAAGCCACGATTATGGACCTTAGTGCACGATCGTGTTCAGTTTACCTACTCTCTGTCATGATGGCAGATTCCCCACGATCGTGGCCTTACGTTTACGCTTCTGTGATGATCGTGGCGTATTTGCCACGATTGTGGGCCAATGTTGGTGCTTCTGTCATGAACATGGCCATGTGTTTTGGTCCGATTCTCCTCCAAAAACTCTTCCGAATTCCCTAACACTAACAAGCTCATCACTGCACCTCATATATATAAAACTGAAGCTCAAAAACACGTTCTCACCTAAAGAACACTTAAAACACAAATTTTTATGAACTAACACAAATCTTAAGCTAAACACACACTAAACAATCAACTTAACCCCTAAACACATATCAAATTACCTATAAAAATACAATGCAATCTATACTTATCAAAATCCCCACACTTAAACTTTTTCTTGTCCTAAAGAAGGATCAAATATAACCATTAAAATTCTATCACTTCATTTTCATAAAGATTAAAGCATGCAATCCCTTAAACTTTGGCCTACTCAAGTGTCAAGCTACTACACACGTCATAACTAATTTTCATTAGTGCACATAAGAAAACTCAACCCATGAAAGCATCACTCAAAGATAAGTATAAATTCAAAATGGAACTTCCTTACGACTTTCACTCATTTCTTTCAAGTGTTTTATGGTTAGTGTTTTGCTCAAACTTCCTATGGGAAACCATATTATCATAGGCTTGCTAATACACCAATTCTTCTCCACAATGATTACATGCTAGGATAGATCAAAATGGCTTTGTTTCGAGTTGTAATGTGGCTACTTAAACAGGTTTTAGAGGTTTATAACAAGCATTTATAAACTACTACGTATACAAAGGGATGCCAAAGATAAACTTCTAAGATATGCATATGGATAAGACTAGTTCGCCGCACTTATTGAAGCTACTACATGTTATTCCCTTTTCTTTTCTTTTCTTTTTTTGTTTGATTTTGTTCTTTTCTCTTTTTTCTTCTTCTCTTCTTCTCTTTTTTTTTGGGTAATAAAGAAACAATGAACATAAAACAACAACTATATGTCAGGTGCTCTCAACTTGTGATTCCACACTCAAGTTTCACTTAACACTCTATTAACTTGTAATTGGGTAAGCTAATAGCGTTTATGAGGTTTAAAATTGGGTGATTTCAAGAAACAAAAGGTTAAAGGTTCAATGGGGCTAGCAAGGTATAATAAAAGGGTAGGTCATTTAAGTCAAAAGGTTAAAGCATGAAGGCCTTAATCATTTCCATCTAATATGCACCCAGTAGATTTAAATCGATTCAAAGCAAGTTATGAAGGTAGTTACCTAAGGAAGCATCACATAAACAAGGAAATGAAATGACTATAGAATGGAGTTATAAAGGTTCAATTCCTTACATAGAGTCATAAAGGTTTAATTCCTTACATAGACTCAAATGAAAATCCATTATGCTTCTATACATTACCTCATTGTTCAAGTGTCAAGTTCTGAGTAAGTTTATGCGGCTAACTACTTTCACCACTCCACATGGTTCACTCTCCATTTAAGTAGCCTGATTTAAGTTCATGCATCCATCTAATCTCATTCCAACTAGCATGATATAATGTCATGGCAACACGTTCATCACAAAGACTCAAATGTAAGGGAAATGGCACACCTAATGCTAACAACCTAACAAGCATCCTAAATGACATGAAAAAATGCAAACATAAATGCAAAGATTACCTCCTCACTGGAACAAAAAATTGTCCTTAATGTACAAAAGAGAACATCCAAAACCAAAAAAAAAACACACACACATAATGAAAAAACAAAATGCAAAACACAAAAAGAATAATAGAAGAGATTAAAGGTAAGACAGGCTTATGGTGATGGTGCCGACGGAAATGGCACTTTTTCCCTCTCATCCTTTGGTCCTTCAACAAGTTATGATGCACAATAAATCTTCAAGTAACCTCAAAACGTATCATTGGAGACCTAAACAACAAGAGAATGAAGTGTGAAACTAGTTAAACCAAGCTGGATATTAAAACATCAAAACAACACCACACTAACACAAAGAAAAACAAACGAAAGACAAACATGCTAAGTTACGGTCATGAGCTTGACCATTCTATATGAAGTCATAAAGAGTGACTAAAAGGTAAGAAAGTACTTCCCTTTCTTATGAGAATGTTCCTCCAAAGTAAAGCTTGCATCTATGCCCATTAACCTTAAAAGTTTCACCTTTTCATTTTCTAACTCCAATGCTCCATGGGGAAACACTTGACTAACCTTGAATGGGCCACTCCATCTCGACTTAAGCTTTTTAAGAAATAAACGAAGTCGTGAATTGAATAAAAGCACTAAGTCCCCGCTCTTGAATTCATTCTTCTTAATGTGGCCATCATGCCACTTCTTAGCTCTTTCTTTGCACAACTTGGAATTTTCATATGCATAATATATAAATTCTTCCAATTCATTAAGTTGTAACAATCTCTTTTCTCTTGCTAGATTCCAATCCATGTTCAATTTTCTAATTGCCCAATAGGCACTATGCTCTAACTCCAACAGTAAATGGCAAGCCTTGCCATACATAAGTCGATATGGTGTTGTGCCTATAGGAGTTTTGAAAGCTATCCTGTAAGCTCACAATGTATCATCCAACTTCAAAGCCCAATCTTTCCTTAAAGTGCTCACTACCTTCTCTAGAATCTTCTTCAACTCTCTATTCATCACCTCCACTTGGCCACTCATTTGCGGATGGTAAGTGGTTGCCATTCTATGATGAGCATTATATTTTCTTAAAAGAGCCTCAAGGGGTTTGTTGCAAAAGTGGCTCCCTCCATCACTTATGATAGCTCTAGGCAACCCAAATCGAGTAAAAATCATCTTGATGAATCGTTGCACCACCTTGCCATCATTTGTTGGAGTAGCTATTGCTTTGATCCACTTGGGCACATAATCAACTCCAACCAATATATACTAGTTACCTTGGGAAGATGGGAATGGTCCCATGAAATCTAAACCCCACACATCAAATATCTCTACCTCCATAATGATTGAAAGTGACATCTCATCCCTCTTCGAAATATTGCCCACTCTTTGGCACCTATCACAACGTAATACAAAATCTTGGGCATCCTTGAACAAGTTCAACCAGTAGAATCCATACTCTAAAAGGTGAGCAGTCGTCTTGTTCACTCCATAGTGTCTGACATAAACTGAACTATGACACTGGGTTAAAACTTCAGGCATTTCATCTTCAGTGACACACTTGCGAATTAAATTGTTAGCACATATTTTATATAACACAGGTTCATCCAAAATATAGTGAAAACACTGAAATAAGAACTGCTACCTTTGTTGATGTGACAAATTAGGGGGAAGAATACCATCTGAGACATAATTGGAATATCTGCAAACCAAGGAAGAAAAGGATTTTCTACCATCATTAAAGCCTCATTAGGAAAATGCTCTTCAATTTCCTCTTCCTCTTTATTTCGTTTTCCTTCAAGTCTCGATAGGTCGTCCACCACAACATTTTCTGCCCCTTTCTTATCCTTAATCTCAATGTTGAATTCTTAGAGTAGAAGCACCCATCGGATGAGCCTAGCCTTGACGTCCTTCTTTGCAAAGAGATGACGCAAAGCTGTATGATCTATAAAAACAGTAACTTGTGAGCCTAAAAGCTAAGAACGAAAAATTTCACATGTAAATACTACTGCAAGCAACTCCTTCTCAGTGGTGTTGTAGTTCAGTTGTGCTCCTATCAAGGTTTTGATGGCGTAGTAAATTGTATGCAACTTCTCCTTCCGCTATCCGAGTACACAACCGATAACATGGTCACTTGCATCCACTTGCATCATACATGATCTCGAAGGAAAGTGACCAATCTGGTGTCATCAAAATAGGTGCTGTTGTAAGTTTCATCGTTAACATGTTAAAAGCATATAAACAATCATCATTAAAAATAAAAGGCACATCTTTAACTAAAAAGTTAGTTAATGGTCTAGCAATAAGAGAAAAATCCTTGATGAATTTTCTGTAGAATTCTGCATGACCAAGGAATGCTTGGATGCCCTTAATGTTAGTAGGAGGTGGAAGCTTTTCAATCACTTTAGTCTTAGCTCGATCTACCTCAATCCCCCTCTATAAGATCTTATGCTAAAAAACTATTCCCTCTTGGATCATGAAATAACATTTTTTCTAGTTTAGGACTAAATAAGACTCCTCGCATCTTTGTAATACTTTATCCAAATTAAACAAACAATGATAAAAAGAGTCTCCAAAAACAGAGAATTCATCCATAAATGCCTCTATGAAGTCCTCATTCATATCTACAAAGATGGCCATCATGCACCTTTAGAATGTGGCTGCTGCATTGTATAGGCCAAAAGGCATCCTCTTGTAAGCAAAAGTCCTATAAGGACAAGTAAAAGTAATTTCATCTTGGTCTTATAGGTATATGAACACTTGATTGTATCCTGAATATACATCAAGAAAGCAATAAAAAGCATGGCCAACCACCCTCTCAATCATTTGGTCCATAAAAGGCAATGGAAAATGGTCTTTCTTGGTGGCTAAATTGAGCTTTCTATAGTCAATGCACACTCTCCAATGCCTCCACCAAAGACAAATAATCTAAAGTTCCTTGAACTTCTCCAAAAATTTGGAGAATTAAGTGCCAACTTGATGTTGTCTCACCCTCTGCGGATATGGAATCATAGGCTTGTAGGTGGTGGTGGTACATATGTCTTCTCTTCTTCCTTTTACTCTACATTTTTCTTTTGTTGGTTATCTTCTTAAACACTTGACTCCTCCAATTGCTTGCCATTACTAAGTGTGATCGCCTTAAGTTTTTCTTTTGGATTGACCTTAGTGTTGCTTGGTAAACTTCCTGCATTCCTAAAAGACAAAAGCATTAGCAAGTTGGGTGGTTTTTCCACTTAGGATTATAAGTATTAGAGTATGGATTATTAACTCATTGTGGTTGGCCCAAGTAACTTACTTGTTCTATACCACTCGCTCCCAGCAAGAAACATTCAATAGTGCCTTGGTTGTCCTATTCACACAATTCACATTATACTTACATGGTCTTGACTGTGGATGAAGAAGCTCCTTGCATGTTGCTCAGCTGCTTGTAGGGGTGAGCATTATTCGGCCCGGCCCGAATTAATTCGGGTAAAAAAATTTCAAATTTCGGGTAATTCGGGTATTACCTGAATTATTTTCAGGCCGGGGTCGGGTAATTCCAAAAAACTTCGGGCTGGCCCAATTACCTGAATTAGGTTATAAAAATACAAAATTTTGAGTTTTTTTGAAAAAATTATCAAAAAAAACAACTTCAGGTAATTCGGGTAAAGCCGAACAAATTCGGGTAATTCGGGTTAGGTAAGCTCGGGTAAGAAAAAGTTCGAGTTCGGGCCGGGTAAGATGAGAAAAAATTCGGGTAATTCGGGCCTAGCCCGAACAGTAAAATTTCGGCCCGAATTACCCGAATGCTCACCCCTAGCTGCTTGGTGAGGGCAGTAATCTGTGTTTGCAAGGCTATCATTGAGTCAAATGGAATCATCCCTTTTTGTTCCTTGTGTCTACTCCGTTCATTTGACCATATACACCTATTACTCGCAACTATTCCAAAAGATCATGAGCTGCATCAATGGTTTTTCCCATCAAAAACCCTCATATAGCTACATCTATTGTTCCCCTTGTGCTCTAAGTTACACCATTGTAGAATATCTGCAAAAGAAATTTCGTTGGAAGGTTGTGGTGGGGGCAAATCCTTTGTAATTTCTTTAATCTCTCCCAAGCTTCATACAATGACTCCCCATCACTTTAATGAAAGCTGGTGATCCCTTTGATGATTCATGTTGTCTTGGTCAAAGGAAAGTACTTAGACAAGAGAGCTTGGGCTAGTTGCTCCCAAGTAGTGATTTGGCTTGTGGTGAGTGAATTGTACCATGCCTTTGCCCAATCCCTCAAGGTAAAAGAAAACAATCTTAACCTCACGACATCATCTAACATCCCATTAAACTTGAAGGTATCACAAATCTCCAAGAAATTTGCAAGATGGGCGTTGGGATCTTTTTTAGATAGCCCATAAAACTACACATTGCTATGAAGTATATTGAGGAGTGTCATCTTGATCTCAAAATTATTGGCCTGAATTGCTAGCCTTGCAACTCCTTGAGGATTGAAACCTAGCCTCATAAAGTCTATCATTGTCTTCATAACTCCTCCTTACTCTCCTTCTTTTACCATATTCCTTTGTATTTATTCTTGGCAGCTAGCTCTTTTTCATGCCTTGTAATATCTGAACGCTTTTCCTCACTAAAGTCGTTGGATCTTCTCGTGTTCCCTGTGTTCATGCACCTGCAAAAACTCAAGGAAAAGTATTAAACACTCTTAAATCAAAGTCACCTAAACTAAACAAGATGCTAAACAAAACAATCCCTGAAAACGGTGAAAAAAACTTAATCGATTGCAAAACCAATTACTTGTTTTACACTAAAACTGCCACTATATGGGTCGTTACTTGTAGTAAAAAGTAGATATTGTCCCATAGAGATTGTGCTTAGGCACCACTTAATTCAAGTTGTGCTTTATTTAAGACTCAAATTTGAATAATAACTGAAAAACAAACTAAATCAAAACAAACTAGCAACAATGGAATAAAGTGATAATGGAAATTCGTAAAGAGAATCAATCAAGTTATGAGAGAGGGGATTTTACCTATCATCAATGCTAATCCAGCCTTTTATATGATTATAAGGTGTTAGTTTTAGACGACCGTAGGGTTGATTACTCTTTCTCGAATTATAATCATTCCCTAAATTGTAAACCCAAATTGAATTATGGACTTGCAATCTCTCAATTCACAAATTACCCACAATTCTTATTAGTTCTAAAGCTCTATAATAAACAATCGGGTCTCGCATGGGATCTCTCTCCATGAAATTACTGACTAGATTGATTAAGCAATCAATTAGATCACCTAACCCTCGTTAATCTAATCCAATCATTTTTATCTAATTCACCCTCTCAGCTATTCACCAAAATATGCAAATACATCAATCAATCACAACACCCAACTCAAGTAAACACAAATCAACTAGATTAACATTAAAGATAAGCAAAATCCTGAAGGTAAAGTTAGAACATCATGAATAACTCAAAATCCATTGTTCGGCCCCTTTTCCAATGTCCAACATCAGAGTCATTGAAACTTGAGTTTCTGATACCACAACATGTATTGGGCCCTTTTTCCAGACGGTTCTTATACCAAAATAGTATTTTGTGCTCAAATTTCATCTAGAACTTGAGATTCTTAGAGACCGAATTAGAACTCTATTTCTTCAGAAAAATTGCAGCCCTGTGTCTCTAGTTTATTTAGAAACAAGAATCATCTTTTTTTTGGAGCTCTACAGCTCAAGATATCATCAAAATATCGAAGTATGTTCAATAACATGCCCAATTCATACTCTTCCAACCGATTCCCTCACTTTGATTCAATCAATAATTTTTTATTTCCTAATTTCTCAGAAATTTCTCTCATTTACTGTTTTTGCCTTAACATAGATAACGGGATGTTACAACTCTCCCCTCCTTAAAAGAGATTTCGTCCTCGAAATTAATAGCTGATTGATCAATAAGGTAGGGGTATTATTACCTCATATACTCCTCCATTTCCCATATAACTTCACCACTCGCATACTTTCTTTCAAATGACCACAGTTGATAAGCTTAATAGGTCTCTCAATCACTTGTTTAGATATCACACTATCTTAACTATTTCATCAATATATTTCAATTTGACCACAATTTTTTTTTCACTTCATAATTTGTCAATACACCTCTGTCAAATCATATCATTATTTCTTAGCATGCTCGCACATCACACATTAAAATTATGAGACATATTTATTGATAATACAACTCATAAATCCATGGTCCTATTCTTATAATAGTTTCATATGGACCAACTTATGTCACACTTAGTTTCCCTCTTTTTCCTAACCTGTTTACACCTTTATCTCTATCTAAGTACACCTTGGCAAGGTGATATTCTTTGAAGTATTTCAGCTTTATCGGATACAAATCTTTCTTATTTCAATCACAAAGTATCATTTTTCCTATGCAAACTCAAAATTTTGGATTTATTTTCAATTACTTAATAAGATTTATAGATTCTGAATCCTCAATTTAGCCTTTTCTGAACTTTCCATATGAAACTACTCTTAAATTCAATAGCTAGAATTACTTCATTTTGCCCAAATTCTATGCTCTTTATTTCACTAGATTTGGTGACCTCTATATCTGAATTCATGCTTCACTACTATTGGAATTTCTGCTTAATACCTCAGATACAACACTAGCTTTACAGAAAACATTCATTTGTATAATCATAATCTGTTAGTAACTCCATTCATTATCTTGGTTTTATATTCAATCTTTCACACTCAATAATTACCTCAAACTTAAATGATTTGTACATTCCCAAAATATCTCTGCATATCTAATGTCTCTAAGTTCTCAAAGCAATTACTATTATAGCAATTCTAAACCATATATCAAAATCAACTCACAAGACTTTAATTTTCTCTATGCATACAAAATCACTTCATACTGTTACAACATATTGTATCTTAATCTCCGATGTGAAACTTCATTATATACTACAAAATCGCCAAATCTAAATGGCATAATTAATATTGAGGTTATAGTTCCTCAAAATTCTTTTTACATTCATCAGTCATATGATTTACACATTTTTCCTTAAACATTTTTGTTAAGGGCTAAGATAAGTGCTAAGATTAGTAAGAATCTCTTAACAATTCATGGTAGTATCTTATATACATCTAGTTTAAGAAAACTTTGGATCTTATATATATTCCTTGGCATTTCTTACTTCTTCATTACCTCTACTTTCTTTGGGTCTCCCAATATGCCATGTTCAGATACTGTACGATCCAACATTTTATTTAATCAAGCTAATATTCTGTTAGACCCCAAATCTTTTTGTAAGCTAAGGCTATTAAATGAGGATTTTTGATGATTATTCATGAGTAAAGAAATTAAGAA
>JANKYE010633344.1:0-16843 GCA_032467995.1 Erythroxylum dillonii | reverse complement strand
TCATTGCAACAACTTTCCACACACTTTCTGTGAGATTGACCTAGACTCACCATTGCTATAATAGTAGGTCTAGTTTTCATTTTGACTAGCATTACGATGCGCTGTCATTTCTACAAAATTGTTATTTAGAAAGTGATTTCATAATTGGTATCCTTTATTTCTCCTAAGTTTACAGAACATTTAATCTTTACTTTACAGAACATCCCCTAAGCTTTTACAGGTCTCTGACTATTTCCCCTCCAAATTGAAACCAACCTATCTAACCATATGAGTTCACACATAGGAAACTCAATCATAACCAATTCCACCTTAGCGATTGGAAAACCACAACATTAATTATAAGTCAAATGAGCTATAATTTAGAAATCTAGCCATTAATTATTCTAACATTATTCCAAATATAAAGGGAAGTTGGACGACTTAATTAGTAGAAAACATATGTGAGTATATATCAGTTAAATAAAATAATATGTCACCTAATGCAATATAAGAAATGACATGAAGAAGTAAAAAAAAAACCACCTACATGTATTAAATCCAACACTTTATTGAGCAACCGTATTGATGTTCAAGTATTTATATTGGAATTAATAACCAATAATTGATTTTAATATTATGGTATATGGAATTGTTTGCACCTGTGAATCGAGAAAGCAAGTTCTCGCTGTGACTCCTAGGCTTATAGAATTTTTCACCAATAAGCCTCATGGGAGCTACATCACGGATTTCCAGCCTATATACCATCCTAGGGGATTAGTATGCAAATAAATGTCATGTATATTAAACCTATGAAGTTCTTATGCTAATACAAAATTTGAATTAACCACATTAAAGTTAAAGTATTTATGTTTGAATTGATCACCTACAATTGATTTTAATACTATGATACATTTCATTGTTTACACTTGTGAATTGAGAAAACAAGTTCTTGTTGTGACTCCTATGATCGTGGAATTTTTCACCGATAAGCCTTATGGAAGCTTTATCATAGTTTCCAGCCTATAAACCATCCTAGGGCTTTATTATGCATTGGATCATCCATAAGATCTCAAACTCATTCCACATACAGTAAATACTTATGTAATCATGCATCTACTCATTAATGATTCAAATAAGACCCAAACATAAATACATAGACTATTAAAGAAGAACATAAAAACTCATAAACGATTATAAGAATATTCTAAACAACAACATAAAATCAAGACCTCCTTTACATTCACACAAAACCCAACCAAAAATACTCGTACTATTAAAGCAACACATATGGCAGACATTAGTTTGATGACTTATTTTGATGGACAGATAACCACAGATTACAAAGAAAAAGTTTGAGTGAGGCTCTTCAACACAAAATAGCGCCTGTAAAAAACAATATTTCATAATTAATATAATACACTAGATAGTTTTGTATTTATATCTATTGCATACGATGCCAAATTTCACTATAAGCATTAACACTTGAAACTCTTACTATAATAGTCAGTCTCTAAAACTACTGACTATTACAGTAAAATTAATTTGGTGCATTTAGGCAATGATTTTATGATTTCATTTACATGCATAATATTAGCATACATATATGAATTATGATTTAGAAAAAAATGCAAAGATTTTATGTGAACTAAATTGAAATTTTCCAGGGTATGAAAGTTTCAAAATGATTGTGACACGATTTTGCATTTCTAATGTCTTGTATTTTTGTTTAGCAATAAAAAGAATTGATGGGTTACAATTAGTAATTTAGAGTTAATTGTCAGGATTGGAAGATTGATGAATTAATATGTACATTTAGCATAGGAAAAATTTCAAGTGGCAAGACAAGTTGATAAGAGAAAATTTAGGATGACTAAACCTATCAAATGAGTGACAAATGGCTTAGAGAATTAAGTGACAAATCTATTAGGAATTAAGTGACATTTGGCAGCCAAAAAGGAGGATATGTAGCTTACTTAATTACATGACAAGTGTCTTTAAAGAAAGACCACTCATTTCACACCATATATAGAAGTCAAGGTAATTTTCCTTGCCTTTGCAATTTCAGGTGCTGTAAGATCCCACATCAGTTGGAGAGGGAAACGAAGTACATCTTATAAGGGTATGGATACCTCTCCCCCTAAGACATGTTTTCCTGAGTATAATAGGAACAAAACCGTGAGAGTCTTGGCTTTAAAGGCAACCCAAAGCAGACAATGTATGGGCGGGTGGTCTAGGCTGTTACAAATACTATTAGAGTCAGTTCCTAACTCATTGTACCGGTAGGGGATGTTGGGCCCTAATAAGGTGTATATTGTGAGATTCCATATTGGTTGGAGAGAGAAACGAAGTACGCCCTATAAGGGTATGGATACCTGTAACTTCCTGTTATCCATGTTAAGGCTAGAATAGTATATTATAAAAAATTACTGAGAAATTAGAAAAATGCATATCATGCTTAAGCTAAAAATGACATGCACATTTTTGTAGATTAAAATGATTATACATGCATTCATTGACTTTTCTGGGTTACAATTGATTTTTAAATGGACATCGTAGATTATTTATGTTGAAAAAATTATTTGGTGATAATTAATATTATTTCAAAATTTTTGGTGAATTTTAGGAAATTTCTAAAAAAATTGAGGTATTTTAGAATAGGAAAAAATGTTGAAATTGGACCAATTTTAGTCTGCACATGGACTGAATAAATATTGACAAATGGCTTACATGCATGGTTACATGCGGTAGTGAGAGTGTAATACACATAGTAATGTGTTTAGTAAGGAAATTTCTGCAGCTTGCGTGTTCTTCTCTTGCGTTCTTCATCTGCACCAAAAACACCAAACTGTTTCTGTTATGAAATTGGTTATTGAATCTTACATCAAGTAAGAATTTCAATTCATAGAGAGATAGAGTTTGATTTATATTAAAATCTCAGTGTTGATCCATTCACCGAAATCTTATTTGCTAGGAACTTAGCTAACTCAAGTAAGTTGAGTTTTAAGCTTTGTGATATTATAAATGGTATTTTTATAATGCATGTGTTAGACGGAAATACTTGTGATAATTGGAGTAAAATGAAAATGATATAGAAGCTCATGAAAAATCGATGAATATATATATATATGTACTCTATTTCTCACTATTAAATATGCATAAGGTTTGTTTATCACTATGAGTATTGGTATAAATGAATTTAAATGAGTTTGACGATAAGGAATGAGAATTGGGTAAGGCCGTGATATATAGAGTTGATAAAATGATAAAATTTTTAATGAAATGAAAGTGTAGAAAAATGGAAAAATGCTTCAGATGAAAGTAGAAAGAGAAACAAAATGCAGAAAATGGAATTTGCATGTATGAGAATCAGATTTTTTATGTTTATGTGTGAACCTTAGATTTTTTATTTGTTTTATGTTATTGAGCTAAAATTAAGATAGAATAATTGGTTTCAGTGTCATTTGTATTAATTGAAGAAGATTGAAGTGAGAATAAGAATCTACAGTAAAGAGAGGAAGTATATATGAATTTTCAAATTTTTTATGTTTGAAGTGGAAGTGTGAATCTGATTTTTTTAGAGACTGCATTGGGTACAGAAATGCATAATAAATGATTTAGAAGTGATTAATTTGGAAAAATGAAAAAGATGGAAGGAGAAGAGGAAGAAATATTCAGCGAAGAAGAAGAGAGAAAGCACGATCGTGCTGATTTCTCTAAAGAAGTAGTAAAACAACGATCGTGTTTCTGCACGATAGCGATTTCGCAGGTGCAGGAGGCTCTCGCGGTCATGCAGATGCACGATAATGACTTTCAAGGTTTTCCCAAAAGAGTTTGTTTCTTAACATCCTTTGATATTGTTGTTATAACTTCTTCACCTAATGTGCAAATGACTAGATTCTTGAACCAATAGACTCATAACGCATTGTTACTCATCTCTACCAAAAATTATAGCCATCTAAAATGGATTGATTGATGAATTTGAGATGAAAATGTTAATAAAAATTGGAATGTAATAACTTGGATGATTTCATTGAACATACTTTGGTATTTTGACTATATTTTGATCAGTAGGTGTCCAAATGGAATGATTAGTATTAAATTAACCTAGAGACATATGACTACAACTTTTTTAAAGTGACCAAATTTTAATTCTGTCACTAAGCAATACAAAATATAACTTGAAGTTGAACACAGAGTATAACTTTTCTTCAAAGAATAGTCTAAAGTAAAGTGAGTGTAACTTTTGGAATCCTAAATCAAATTGTATGATCTTAGTGTCATTTGAAACTTAGAACATTGGAGAACAATTTTCTAAAAGAAAGTATTGTCTAATTGTGTTATGTACTGTATCAGAACGATAATACAAAGTTGACTCGAAAGTATGTTGTTAGAAAAATCTGAATTGATCAATTGGATTACAAAATTAATTTCACATTGTTTTATTGTGGTCCGAACTCTAAGTACAAATTATATTTATGAGAGTTTTGATATATGACTAATATGGTGACAAAAATCACGATAAGATACCTTGGATTGTTATTGAACATGCATTGTGCATATTTTCCATATATAGATGTGCATAAAAAAATACTTACATTTGTACAAAAGTGTGATATATGTAAATGTTTTCTATATGATATAAAGGAACACGTTGGACGTCAGTCAGACATTACCAGACCATCTAGGCAATAACATATTGGAGCGTACTGTGAATCAATCTAGATGAATTTTCCTAGGATTGATTGAATTTATTTAACTTCCAATTATTAACTGTTTGTGATTTGTTTATGAATTTTGGACTTAAGGTCCGAGGAGTGTAATATTTTGGAATTTATTGGAAGTGTTTTGATTGCTTTGAAAACTCTAACTGATATTTGAATGCTTAACGAAAGTTGAAGGTCAAACTTAGGTCTGATGAGTATGAGATTCTAGCTGTGCATCAAATGTGACTGTTATATATGACATATTTTATATTTGATGTATTTCATAAAAAGCAAGCTCAGATAATGACATTGTGATCAAAGTAGCCAATTTGATAAAGCTATAAGCTCAGTATTCTGCACGTAGAGCTTTGCTCCGTGAATTCTGTTATGACTGAGTCCAATGGGCCAGTATCTATATATGTTTATGAAAGGCACTCTGTCACAACAATAATAACAAATTTGGGGTCTCATATGCATCTGTATTTGTATATATCTGTTCTGATTCACAATGATTACATGATGTGCTATGATAATGTGAATATTTGGATTATACATGTTTTGAATGAATATTTGTGAAATATGTGATTTTTGTGTATCTATCTTGGGTGAAATCATTAATAATGGTTCACTCATTGAGTTTGCAAAAATCATAAAAAATTGTAATGTGGCGTTTTAAGTACGAGACAGAAGACCTAGTTTGTTAGACTGGATTAAAGGAACATTTAGACTAAGTTATGGCTCAGAGATCTATCAGCTGACATTAGAAGAGTTATAATTTTATATTTTGTAGTTTCTTGTCTATAACATGTATAAGGATTGTAAAATACAGTGTAAGCTTTTGTCAATGAATGTAAGGAATGGTTTTAAAATTTGGTGATTTTAATTATGTTAGATGATGCCATGTGTAAGTTGGATATATGTTTGCTATAACATACCAAAATTATAGGATATATACTTAAATGTCCTTTGGATGTTCAAGTATATACTTTATAGTAGTGGGATGTTTCATTTTTGGTATCGGAGTATGGTTTGGTATCTTAGGGACATATAAGAGTAAAGAGATATGATAAATAGTGAGAGATTTAGATAGTTATCACAACTTTTGTTTGTTATAGGTCACCTTTTATACGCGATCCAATTGAAAAGTCAGCTGACACGGAGTCTATAGGAGCCAATGTAGAGTCTCCTGTGCCTTAGTTTGCCCAAATACCTTCAGGAACTCTGGAAAGGCGAGAAAGATGATACGATAAACTGAGAAAATAGGGGGTTGTGGATTTTTACAGAAGTACAGACTCGACTGAGGCAGAAGGGTGGTTAAAGAGAACGAAAGAGTGTTCAACCAGATGGACTATAAGGCAGATGAAAGATTTGATTATGCGGTCTCACTATTGTAAGATCCAGCATACTATTAGTGGAAAACTATTCCTAGCAGTACCACCAAACCTTATAGTTTGACTTGAGAAGACTTTCTGAGGGTGTTCCGAGAGAATTATATGCCAAAGATTTATCTAGATAAGAAGATGAAGGAATTTTTGGATCTGAAGTAAGGCAGGCTCACATTGGCAAAGTATAAGATAAGATTCAATAAGTTTATGGGGTATGCAACTGCATTGATCCCAACGGAGGAAGACAAATGTAGACGATTTGAGGATGCTTTAAACATGGGGATTAGAACGAGGCTAGCCATTTTGAATTTGGTAGTTTTACGAAACTCCGAGTGGCCTCGATTAGAATTAAACAGTTGATGAAGGATGGTCAGGGAGAGTATAGACAGGAGGTTAGAGGAAAGTGGTAAGATGAATCTTATGCTAATTCTGACAGAAGCTTCAGAAAGCATCATAATAGATTGTCTCGATTCTAGGATAGATCAAGACAATCTGGGTCTTGATCAAGAGGTGGATTTGTTTAGTTTGGGGAAGGTAAAGGACAAGTGCCCACCAGTCAGGCTCAACAGTTGTCTGATTATGAGCATTATGGTAAGAAGCATGGTGGTGAATGTTGGAGGTTAATGGGAGCTTGTTTCCATTGTGGCTTTGTAGAACATTTGATCAGAGATTGTCCCGAGACTTTAGGACCACAGTTTGGAGCTAGAGGAGGAACAATGACTTAGACAATGGTTCAGTAGAGTAAAGCTGTCAGATCTACACAGAGAGGCAGAGGTAGAGGCAGAACTCAGTCAGCAGGGCCTTTGTCAGGCCAGGGTCTATGCCAGTGTCAGGCCAGGGTCTATGCCATCACCAGACAGGAAACACAAAACTTCCCAGATCTGGTAGTAGGTCTGTTGAACGTTTTTCATTTTGAAGCATATCTATTGGTAGATCCAAGATCTACGCATTCATTCATCACACCACAATTGAACAAATTTCAGTCTGGCACATGGACTGATTAATTATTGACAAATGGTTACATGCATGGTGACATGTGGTAGTGAGAGTGTAATACATGTAGTTATAGGTTTAGTAAGGAAATTTCTACAGCTTGTGTGTTCTTCACTTGTGTTCTTCATCCACGCCGAAAACACCAAGCTATTTATGTTGTGAAATTGGTTATTGAATTTTTCATCAAGTAAGAATTTTAGTTCATAGAGAGAGAGTTTGATTTATATTAAAATCTTAGTGTTCATCCATTCACTGAAATCTGATTTGCTGGGAATTTAGCTAACTCAAGTAAGTTGAGTTTTAAGCTTTGTGATATTAGAAATGGTATTTTGATAATGTATTTATTAGATGGAAATACTTGTGATAATTGGAGTAAAATGAAAAATGGTACAGAAGTTCATAAAAATTGATGAATATATATATGTACTCTATTTTGTACAGTGAAATACACATAAGGTTTGTTTATCACTATACATGCATGAATCTATTGAGTATTGGTAGAAATGAATTTAAATGAGTTTGATGATAAGGAATGAGAATTGGGTAAGGTCGTGATATATAAAGTTGATAAAATGATAATTTTTTGATGAAATGAAAGTGTAGAAAAATGAAAAAATGCATAAGATAAAAGAAGAAGAGAAACAAAATGTAGAAAATGGAATTCGCATGTATGAGAATTGAATTTTTGATGTTAAAGTGTAAGTCTTAGATTTTTTATTTGTTTTATGTTATTGAGCTAAAATGAAGTTAGAAGAAATGGTTTGAGTGTCATATTTATTGATTAAAGAAGATTGAAGTGAGAATAAAAATCTACAATAGAGAGAGGAAGTATATATGAATTTTCATATTTTTTATGTTTGAAGTGTAAGTTTGAATCTAATTTGTTTAGAGATTGTATTGGGTATAGAAATGCATGATAGATTATTTTGAAGTGATTAATCTAGAAAAAAATGAAAGCAAATTGGAAGGAGGTGAAGAAGACATATTCAGCAAAGAAGAAGAGAGAAAGCACGATCATGCTTCAGAACGATCCTAATTTCTCTAAAGATGTAGCAAAGTCACGATCGTGCAGAGGTGTAGGTGGGTCTCGTGGTCGTGCAGATGCACGATCACGATTTTGAACATTTTTCTGAAAGAGTTTGTTTCTGAACATCCTTTGATATTGTTATTATAACTTCTTCACCCGATGTCCAAATGACTTGATTATTGAACCAATAGCCTTATAACACATTTTTCTTCATCTCCACCAAAAATTATAGCCATATGAAATAGATTGATTGCTGAATTTAAGATGAAAATGTTGAGGAATACTGGAATGTATTAACTAGGATGATTTCACTGAACATACTTTCGTATTTTGACTATATTTTTATCAGTAGGTATCTAAATGGAATGATTCGTATTTAAATTAACCTGGAGATATATGCGTACAAATTGTATGAAGAGATCGAATTTTAATTCTATCACTAAACATTACAAAATCTAACTTGAAATTGAATACAGAGTACAATTTTGGTTCAAAGAATAGTCCAAAGTAAATTGAGTATAACTTTTGGAATGTTGAATCAAATTGTATGATCATGGTGTCATTTCAAACTTAGAACATTGGAGAACAATTTTCTAGAAGAAAGTGTTATCCAATTGTGTCATATACCATATCAGAATGATCATGCAGAGTTGACCCGAAAGCATGTTGTTAGAAAAATCTGAATTGATCAATTGTATTACAAAATTAGTTTCACATTGTTTTATTATGGCCCAAACCCTAAGTACAAATTATATTTATGGGAGTTTTGATATATGACTGATATGGTGACAAAAATCACGATAAGATACCTGGGATTGTCATTGAACATGCATTGTGCATATTTTCTATACATAGATGTGCATAAAGGAATACTTACATTTGTGCAAAAGTGTAATATATGTAAATGTGTTCTGTATGATATAGAGGAGCACGTTGGACGCCAATCAAACATTGCCAGACCATCTAGGCAATAACATATTGGAGCGTACAATGAGTCAACCTAAATGAATTTTCCTAGGATTGATTGAATTTGTTTAACTTCTAATTATTAACTATTTGTGATTTGTTTATGAATTCTGGACTTAAGGTTTAAGGAGTTCAATATCTGGGAATGTATTGGAATTCTTTTGATTGCATTGACAAATATGAATGAAATTTGAATGCTCAATGAAAGTTGAATGCCAGACTTAGGTCTGATGACTATGAGATTCTGACTGTGCATCATATGTGACTGTTATACATGACATATTCTGTATTTGATACGTTTCATAAAATGAATGGTCAGATAAAGGCTTTGTGATCATAGTAGCTAGTTTGATAGAGTTGTAAGCTCAGTATTCTACACTTAGAGCTTTGCTCCGAGAATTCTATTCTGACTGATCCTAATGTGTCAATATCTGTATCTGTAAGTGAAAGGCACTCGGTGACAACAATAATAACGAATTTGGATTTTCATATACATCTGTATTTGTATATATCTGCTCTGATTCGTAATGATTACAAGATGTGCCATGATAATGTGAATATTTAGATTATACATGTTTTGAATGAATATTTGTGAAAAATGTGTTTTTTGTGTATCTATATTGGGTGAAATCATCAATGATGGTTCACTCATTGAGTTCGCAAAACTCATAAAATTTCAACGTGGTTTTTTAGGTATGAGATAGGAGACCTAGTTTCTTAGACTGGATTAAAGGAACATTTTGGACTAAGTTATGGCTCAGAGGTCTGTCAGCTGACATCAAAAGATTTGTAATTTTTTATTTTGTAGTTTCTTGTCTAAAACTTGCATAAGGATTGTAAAATATAGTGTAAGGTTTTGTCAATGAATGTGAGGAATGGTTTTAAATTTTGTTGATTTTAATTATGTTAGATGATGCATGTGTAAGTTGGATATATGTTTGCTCTAACATACCATTATCATGGGATATGTACTTGAATGTCCTTTAGACGTTCAGGTATATACTTTATGGTAGTGGGATGTTGTAATACCTCTCCCCCTAAGACACGTTTTCCCGAGTATGGAAAGAACAAAACCGTGAGGGTCTTGGCCCAAAGGGCAACCCAAAGCAGACAATATGTATGGGCAGGTGGTTTAGGTTTTTACATTAATAAAGTTGATGTGCCATATGGGAGATGTAAAGTTACAATGCCACATTCGTTAAAGTGATTAAAACAAAATGATCATTATCTTATTTTTTATGTGCAATACATCACATCCCTAAGTAGACAAATATCATTGTATCTTTTTAATTAGGATAAGCAAGCAACTTGTTCAATAATTATAATGATTTATGTTAGGCACGATACTTGGTACACCAATAACTAATATAATTCATAACTTATTTAATCTCATATATAGGATTCAAAAGTGAATTTTTTAAGTCAAGTTAATGCACATGAAAACTATAAAAAGATTCAAGAACTACTTTTGTTAAAGGATAAGCAATTCATATATAAGGTATGCAAGTTTGATTAAAATTACATGCAATTGATATTTTCCATAATTAAGAACAAGTTAGGTTATTCCACGAATGCAATAACTCAATTAAATTCCTCATTTCAAAAGATAATGCCAATTTTTTTTCTTTTATAAAAGATTAATGAAATTCAAAAAATTTCCCAAATTAAGCAAAAAAACTTTTTTAAGAAATATGAAATGATAAGATTAAATGAAACATGTCGTGAAACCTCATATTTTCAAGAATTCAGGAAATCCTAAATTTTTATGATACACTAAACATTATAAATTTCATGATATCATTGACAAATTGGGTATTATAAACATTTATACTTTAAATTTAGAGAGAATGTTGATATGAGTCATCAAATAATTGTTTTGGAATTATAATTTGTTTATACTTATAGGAATTTATTTCATAATTATAAGATTATAGTTAGTATTCGACTAATCTTGTATATTAGTATAAGAATATATAATTTTTTATAATATGAATTTTTATTTTTAGATGTAATTGTGTATAGAAATTTAGTGTAAATGTTGAAAAATTATCATTGAACAATTTATGTTAGATGAAAAATCTCACACTCTTTGTGGGTTCGATCCTTTCTCACCATTAATACAAATTTAGTTATGCAGAGTTAGGTATTATTTTCTAATGTTTTTAGTAAGCTACCAAAATTTTGGTACTATTTTTGGCGAGTGAAATGATATAATTTTATTTTTTATATTAATTTTTATTATATATATATGTATATATTAGTTTATAATTAGTTTTTATATTTATTTCTTAAAATTTTTATGTTTATTAATGTCTTTGTATAATAGTGACTAGATCTCCTAATCAGGATCTTATATAAATTGATGTTTAGATCGAAAGGAAACTACAAAGTTTGCCATGGGAAAATAGAAAAACTCTAGGAATAAAGCAAGTAATTAATTTGCAGGAGGCCATGGCTAATATGAGAACTTTAATGGAGTTGACTGCCCCAAACTTAACTCAAAGATCTTTATGTATTACTTTCCCAAATTTTGTGAAGCATATCTCTTCTAAGGTTAATTCTAGTTTGATACATGATATGTGCTGAATTGATTATACATTTATTCCATAACACTTAGTGATTAATGTTATAAAATGCTTAAGGGATTCACTTTAGTTCATATTTGGTTTTAATTTGGATGCGAAAGAGCTAAAGTGAGTCAAAAGCACAATATTTGAGTCGTCGTATTGAGATCCACACTCCCTTGTCTTTATGGACTAAAAAGGAGAAGGATTAGAGCAAGAGGGGATAAGAAAATGGAAAAACATGAAGTTTATATGGTGCATAGTAGCTCGACCATGCATGAAATTGTCATAGAAATGTGGGACAAATGTGTCATGGGCCTGAGACTCACCTCCCGCCTGTGACACTCCTTATCATGCCCATGCAATGGAGACTCACAGCTGTGAAACTTATCTAGGGTATTCATGGCTATGAGCAACGTAGTCACGCCTGTGACTATAACACCTAGCACCTAAGCCCTAGTTTTTCATATAAATAGACATGTACCATGGCAAAAACTTATGAAAGGCAAAGCATTTTGGAGTTATGAGGTCCCGATTTTGAAGAAGAGAAAGGGCGAACCTCCATTCCCTTAGAGACTCATAGAGGGTAGAGCTTCTCCACACAGGTTCAAAGGTGATATCAATACTGAAGAACACAGTTAAGCATTCTCTCCACTATGTTTGTTGTTCTTTCTCTCTTTGAATTGATTATGTTATCTTGTGTTTATTGAATTAGGTATTATGTAAGAATGATTGAATGCTCTATTTAATTGTTTTATGTATGATCCCATTGCTAGAATCAAATACAATAAGTAATTATTGTGTTTTTGATTCATTTATGGTAACTAATGATTTTTAATCATTAAGGATAAGAAAGCCTAGGTTAAATGATCCAATCTTATGTGATTGTTGCCTTGGTTAATCTATTTTCCTAACTCGTAATGCGGCTGTCCAATTAAATTTAGAGAGCTTGTTCTAGGTTGTTCAGTAGCTAGGTTTAATTAACGAGCTCTTTTTAATTAAACACGACCTAAGGGAAAACTAGGGTTAATAGAGCTTATTTTTAAGCTACAATTAATAGTTGCTAAAGGAGGTATGAGAATATTGTAAAGTATGTTGAATTGTCTGTGGCCTGAGATTGAACCGATGAAGTCGATAACACATCCATCACATTTCATCATTTTTGAATGTTTTCTTTAATTTTTTGGTTTTTTGTTTTGTTTTATTTTCTTATTTACAAACCAACAAACCTGTCACAACCTAAACACTTAATGATTTCATTTTAAAAGCTTTACACACACTCTCTTTGGGATCGACCTGAACTCATCATTACTATAGTTGTAGGTCTAGTTATTTTAAGTAGTCTTACAATGCACAACATCAATAAGCATCTCAGCAAGCTTGATATGGATTTTCTTTGTATGAAACTGACAGCGCGTGTCGAGTGCGCTGCAAAAATTTACCTCACTCTACACTCTAAAATTTGTAGCTATGGTGAGTCGAGATCGAATCCACAAGGAATGTTTGGATAATTTCTTTAATGAAATTAATTGATGCAAGGAAAATATATGGGGGGCTTTTGGATTTTAAGCAATTTAGAAATTAAAATAAAAGTAAACTATCGAAAACAAATTAAAAACAAGCAATTGAAAATAAGAAAAGTGTCGAATATAAATAAGGTTAAGTTCTAGGGTCAATATCGGCCTAAATATGATCAAGCATATTCCATCATCTTAACGTCTTTACAACTCTCTTAGGACTATTGATCTGAGACTAAACACTCTACTAATCCCGATTTTCCCTTAGATCGTGTTTAATCAAGATACGATCATTAATTAAACGTAACTACCGAATAACTTAGGATACGATCTGTAGATTCAATTTGGCAACAGTATTACGAATTGGAAAACAATCAATATAGGCAGTAACCTCACATGTTTGGGTTATCTAACCTAAATTATGTCGTTTTTAACGATTAACGATCATTCGATTCTATTCACAAACATCAGAAGTAACAATTATAGATTACATTCAATGTTTTAGCAATAGGTTCGAAATAAAACAAACAAAATAACGTATTATGATCATTCATTCCACCCAATCAAAGCAACACCAGCAACACAACAATTGGAAAAGAAATTACAACCTTAAAATGATAAAAATAGATTAACCGTGACTTAGGGTCGATATTCCCATTGAAGTAGCATAAAAAAGCTAGCCTTTTATCTCCATTTTTATGCTCTAATCATGAGTCATCTTCTTCATATGATTCGGTGGTGAAAAAACAAATAAGAATCTGTAAAGCCTCTACCTTTGTTATCTTTCATGCTAGTGCTCTCCTATTCATTGCCTTGAAAATAAAGATGGTGGTTTAAGGCATTATTCATTCCTCACTCCCTCTCTCGCAAACTCTCTTCTACTGCCACCTTCACTGCTCATGATGTGACGAATTAAGATGGATGGATGACATTCTTATTCATGTTTAAAAACCTCACTTCAAACGCAGATAGTAACCTCAAAACGCTGACATTATCTGCGTTAAGTAACATGCAGTTACGTCTACGTTATAAGCAAACGTATTGTTTGAGTTGAATGCAGACGCTGTCTGCATCTCATGTAGATGACCTGCGTTTTATCTTAGTTCTTACAATGCCGTTTTAGTCTTGACTTCCTCACTAGCTACTACCATTTCATGCTTAACTTGTTAACGCTTTTTTCTGCCTGTTCCTCCATTAATTAGACGTGCATGGGACATGCAATTTCCATGCTAAGCTTCTCTTTTCTTACTTCTTTCTCATGAGAAATTGGGATTTTTTCTTGTCTTCTTCTTGCTCTAATTTTCATTGTCTCACTTCATGAAGACAATTGAGTATTGATCTTTAGAAAATGGCCCATATATCGTGCTTTCAACTCACATTAACTTCTTTGCTTCCGAATTGTGCCTAAAGTTAGAAATGAGTAAAAGTGAGTATCTTAAGCATTTATAAGACATTAATCACTAAACGTACCATATCAAATGAATCAAAATTTAAACACATATCAAGTTCCCCCACACTTAGCCTTTGACCATCCTCAGGCAAATCGTCAAAATCAAAATCACAAACTAAAACTTTTACTCATTTTCTACATTTCATAAGAGTAAATAACTGTAAGTAAAGGTGAATGACTTTCAAAGCCTAAGAAAAAACTCAACATTCAAAGCTTCTACTCATGATCAATCAATATTCACTATCCTTAGAAATTGAGTAATCTAGAGGTAGACTTGAACAGAAGGTGTTTAAACAAGATATTTCCATGTGTACACTCAAACACCATTTATAATCACCAACAATCCATAACTTTGCTTATCATTTCATTTGTCGACCTCTAAAATTCACATGCATAATCATGAATCAAAGGGCTTTTTGAGGGTTGTAATGTTGGCAAAGGTAAGGTGAGATGTATTTTAGTTAACGTAGCATAAAAATCCATCAAGCTACTAAAGCAAAAGTAATACTTAATGAGATATGAAGTGCACAAATTAACATTAATTCAAAACTGGGTACCGTCAAATATGAATAATGCAACAATTACGTTTCACAACTCAATTCAACTCTCATACCTTAATCCACATAAATATAACACAAAAAATGCTCCATCAAAAACCATATTCGCCTCATATGCAATATATTCAAACACCCAATCAATACAACTTAAGGAGGATAAACTATTAACAACTTTTCATAATAATGGGGTTTCCTCCTTGATACTTTTATTCAAACTCACTTCTTTTTTTTCTTTTTTTTTCCAAAAGTATAAGTGATAGAAGCTACATTAACAAAGTATTCATAATATGGGATTTTAGCAAATATAACCCATATATATCCACACCCCCACACTTAGGCTTTTATACAATCATGTTCATCAAGAATTAACAAATACTCCACTAGCTTTAAGACTTAGGTAGGGCAGTTGTTTAGGAGCATGTAATGTGGTTTATATAAAAGAAAAGGATAATTAAGCTTAAAGGGCTTAGCAAAGGAAAATTCATATAGTTGCATAGGCTATTTGGCTAATGTAGCTTGTAATCAACAAAGAATGCCTAATCATTTTCATAAAAATGCATGTGATAAAAATGTGGTCTTAAATAGAAAATCAACGCAAAGTAAGGATGTATATGTCATGAAGGTTGCACATAACAAACAAAATAGTGAGACTGATATAGAAGTGTTAGTCTAATACAGCTCAAAACCTCACTGGTTTTTGTCTACCACTAGTCACCGCTCTTCTAAGAATAATGCATATTAACAAACCACAAGAGCAAAAGTACATGCCAAATTTTGCTATATATTTTACTAATCAATTCACACCCTAATTATGAATAAATAATCTTAAAAGTAATAAAAAACAAGAAAATTTTTTATTTTGTTCGTTTGATTTTGAAAACTGCTTGATAAGTCACATAAGCTACAATTTAGCTCAAAAACATGCATTAAAATTAATGTACCCCACCCCCGCAATTAAAACTTACATTTTACTCAATGTAAAATCAAATTCAAGAAATGGAGTAGTTAAAAAAATAGCAAATACAAAAATATAAAAGACAGAAGTTAACTTCCCTTGAGTTGCCTCCCAAGCAGCGCCTTTGTTTCACATCATTGGCTCAACCTCCAGTTGCATGCATTAAGTGACACTAGTCTCATCCTTTAGCATCAAGACCTCTAAATCCTTTCTTTGGAAGCTCTCATAATACGGCTTCAAGGGATGACCATTCACTCTAAATTTCTTGTTAGTTTTGAGGTTCCATATCTCCAATGCACCAAAAGGAAAGGCATGAAGGATAACAAACCAATCAGCCCATTAGGAACACAACTTACCTAGAAAGATTTTGAGTTTGGAATGATATAGTAACACTTTCTGGTCCACCGAGAAGCTTTTCCTCAAAATCATCTTATCATGAAAAGCTTTTGTCCTCTCCTTATACATCACTGGATTTTGATATAACTCATTCCTCATCTCTTCCAACTCTTGGAGCTGCAACTTCTTATGCGCTCCCACATTATCCAAGTCCATGTTGCATCTTTTGATAGCCCAATATGTCTTATGTTGTAATTCCACCAGAAGATGATATGGCGTCCCAAACACTAGCCTATACGATGACATTCCAATTGGTGTTCGTAAGTTATCCTGTCGGCCCATAATGCATCTTCCAGTCTTACACTCCAATCCTTCCTATTGTGTTGCACGAATTTCTCCAAGATTAACTTG
>JANKYE010632502.1:0-11052 GCA_032467995.1 Erythroxylum dillonii | reverse complement strand
TTGATTCTTATATGGGCATAATTAGTATTTAATTAGAGTTATTTGTAATTCTAATTAAAGTTTAATTGAAATTAATAATTAATTTCAATTAAATTACTAAAAATGTCCTAAGCTTATTATAAATAGGCTTAAGCTCTATGTAGCTAGCACTACATGCTTAACCCTCTCTGTAAAAGTTACAGAGTTCTCTCAACTTGTTCTGTGGATACTGTTAGAGGCCGGGCACTTGTGCGGCTACGGTGGTTGAGACAGATCGGTTTCGGAAACGGTTCGAGGGATGCATCAAGATAAAGATCAAGCTTCAGAATAAGGTACGAATTAAATTTCCGCTTTATTTTGATTCGAGTTAATCATATTATAGAATTAAATAGATCTTGTTTTTTGGGAAATCAAAAATCACGGAAAAGTTTCGTGATTATTCCGCTGCGGTCGGATCAAATCCGGTCCAAATTTTCCCAACAGTACCCTGCAGTAAGGGGGCGCTACATAGATAGATTTAAAAAATGATTCGAGGGATATGACAAAAATATAATTAAGCTTCGGAATAACGTTACCAATTACGATTCATGCTTTATTTTGATTTATGCGTTAATCATTTTATAAAATTAAAATGATCTTGACTTTTGAGAAATTAAAATACGAAAAAGTTTCGTAATTATTCCATTGTAGTCGGAATTAAATCTTATCCTAATTTTCTAATGGTGATATCAAAGCCAAATGTTAATCCTATAATTTGATTAAATTTACTTGATTATTATTAATTTGATTAAACAAAATAAAATTAGGGCTTAAATTTCATTGATGCTGGTTCGGCCTGATTTTGCTGAGGCTGGGCGCCATTGTTTGGATCCATGAGGTCAGTTAACTTCAACTAGGAAATACTTGCAAAAACAATAGAAGGCACACCAGGGGTTGATCGCCGGCCCGCCCCTCTGATGCTTAAGTCAGTTCTTTTGTAATAGTTTCTGTGGCTGTGAATAGAGAGTATTAGAGTTCTGGTGTCATACCTGCGTCATGAGGAGGTAGTGAACTTATATAGTGAATACCTGCCGGGCTTAGTTCATCATCTTGGGAATGGGTCGATCAGCCCACATGCCATCTTAGGGTTAGGCCTGGGCCTAGCATGACCGACCTAACCATAACCCCCTACTCCTCGAGTCCGATCAGGGAGAAGGATCGATGGAGTACATAAGGTTTACGTGGCTCGTCTGCATGACAGCTCGTGATAGGCTCGACCGATCGGACATCGACATCTAGTCAGAGCACTGAGTTTAATCATTACTTACGGCATGTGTCCTCTGATGAATTTTCAAAATTTGAAAGGAAGCGCCCTTTCGTGTTGCTTTTGGTCACGCATGTCTTTTCAACTGCTGCGCCGCTCCGGGTATCTGACAACCCTAATTCACCACAGCTCAGATTTTGCCACGTGTCCAATTTCGATTGGTGCGCCCGTTCAGTTGATCTTTGTGATAAATGCTTGGAATCGATAGATTTCCTTCACTATCATTTCTACGTATTCGATTCTCCGGCTTCTGTTCTCTCTATTCTTCATCTATTTGTCTGCGGTCATCTAAATTTTCTTTTCACCGCCGTCCAAATTCCAAACTTAAGTCACCAAACTAGGTACGCCCTCTCTCCTTTCCTCATCCCATAATTTTCCTTTTTGTAATCATGTCGTCAACTAGCCTTAGGGATGAATTTAGACGTAAGGGTGAAACCACCTCCTCCTCCTCTTCTTCATCGTCTCCTTGCCAATCTTCATCGCAAACGTCTACGGGGCTTAACAAAGAATTAGATACGGCCCAGAAAGAGCTCCATAGGGAATTGGCCGCTGAAAGTGCTTTAAAAATTGTCAGGCCGCTTGAAAGAGCGGCAGAAGCGATGGAGGTGCCGGAGGTAGGGGAAATGAAGCGTCGGACGCAGAGGAAAATGAAAAAATCGCAGTGAGCAACCGGAAAGATGGGCAAGCCGTTGAAGAGCCACTGAGCGACCAATCGACGATGACTGAAAGGGAATTGAACCGATCGATCATCCAAAATAATATCCTTTCGTCCTGAGGACTTAGGTTGGTCCGCAAGGTTATTTTGCTGTTTCAGACAACTTTTTCTCGATCGGTGGTATAAGGCTTCCATATGCCCCAATCATTGATGAGGTATGCTGCGCTTATAAATTAATGCCGAGCCAGATCTCCCCGAATGGTTAGAGGTTCATTAACGGTCTCGCCCTGCTGTGCCATCATTTCGGGTGTCTGCCATCGATCGGTATTTTGCGACATTTTTTTAGAATGAATCAAAGTTTAAGCACTGGGGCCGGGATCCCTCATTTCCAGTATAAAGACGCAAGGTATCGTCCTGCTGGAATAGCTTCGTCAATCAAAGCCTAGAAGACGAAGTATTTTTTTGTGAGGCCCCCGGGATCTACCTTTGAGTCTAGGCCATGGAGATATCCCCTGACCAAGCAATGGAATGATACTTCTAATTTGTCCTTTACTATAAAGGAATGGGAAGTGATCGACCGAATTAAGGCGCTTGGTCGGTATGTTTTCGACTATCTTATTTTGGGGTATCGTGGAGGGGCATCGGTCAATGCCTTTTTAATTGATTCCCCACCTCGAATTAACGGGCTAGAAGAAGAAACATCCCCTTCTGGTTGACTCCTCGTAGTTTAACTGCCTTTTTTCATGAATATTAGTTTCGATTTCTAACCTGCTTCTATAATTGTGCAGCCATGGTGAAACTCAAGAATCTCACCTCGTCCTCCGATTCTCCCAAATCCAAAAGCCAGCACAAAGTCGCAAGACCTTCCTTGAAGATGAAGGAGTGAAGCAAGAAGGTGGAGGTCAACAAAAATATCGCTCAGCCGACAACACCTGACGAGTCCACAGCGCTGCTGACCCGATCGGCAAGTGAGGACCGAGCGGTTATAGAAAAAGAGGTGGAACGGCCACTCAAAAGAAAGAAGACTGCTTAGAATGTTGAACGATTGTCCCGCCAATTAGACAAAGGTAAGCGGAAGGAGCAAGTGCCCAGCTCCAAAAAGTGGGTGTCCACGATCAGTCTAAATAAGACTGCATCGCTTAGGGACACCAATGTGGCTCTTCACGTTGCCCAGAAGGTTGTTCCTCCTGCAGACGAAAAGTTTATGGATTCGTTAGGCGACAAGGAGATGATGACTGGTCTTGTGCGCGGCTTAGCAAAGGTAATCTCCACCCTTTTTTTTTTAACAAAGTTCTTCATCGTAGGATTTCGCATTCGCCTCTGGAATGTATCATCGTATTGATCGATTCACTAAAGTCACCCGATCAATGGACCAGGAGATTAAAGATCTTCTTGGTCAAGTTAACATTTTGAGAGCTCAACTTTCAGAGGTAGAGGAGGAGAAGAACATAGTGGTTGCGTTAAGGGACGAGCGGGAAAAAGAGTGCCGAGCGTTGCAGCTCAATAATGAGGACATGAGGAAAGAAGTTCTCAATGCCAACTCTAAAGCAAATATGGAGAAAGAGCTCCATTTGAGAGTCCTCCATGACTGCCAAGAAGCGGTGCTACAGAGAGTAACCGATGAGAGGAAATTGCTTGAGCTACAAAGCTCTGTGAAAGAGCAGAGGGTTGAGGCAATCAAATGATGGAAAAAGCGGTTTTTAAATGAGATTTGGCTCTTTCCATCCTGAGAAATTGCCATGGCGTTCTCTTCCCTGATGGGTTGGATGGTCCTTCATTCGAGGATTTTGCCGAGCCAATGCTTCCTTCAGAGCTCGGTCTTTCACTCGAGGAGGTAAAGGAGATAGCTAAGAAAGATGAATAGACATTACCGGATGAGCTGCTGGACCTTAGTTCAGATGAGGAAGAAGAGCGAGCTCACAGGGGTGTCTCTCCAGTTGCTCCTACAAATCCTGATCCTGTCTTGGTTGCTTTGCCGACTTCTGAAACTATTTCTCCTATCGATCTAGCTATTGGTACTTCTTCCCCTATTGAGGGGCCAAAGTGACTTATGTAATAGGACCTTCAAAGCTCATCTGGTCGGGGTTGTGACCAGAATAAATATATGAGGAAATAAAACCTTTCTTATTTTTGACTTCCATTGTCTTCTTTATTCTGTGAATTAGGATTAGACTGTCATTAGTTTCGTATAAGGGAAAGTTTTTTCAAATAATAGGCAGCGAACGAGTGCGTTCGATTCACATCAATCGGTAGTGAGGTTTAAGAGAATCATGGTTGAACGATGCGAAGGAACCTGGCCAAATGATGCTGAGGCCGAGCGATCCAAGATTTTGGCTCTTGGTATCGCCTGGTTCCAAAATTCGACCTTGGTAACCTAACCGAACGATGTTGAGGCCTAGCGATCCAAGAATTTGGCTCTTTGCATCGCCTGGTTTCAAGATCCGGTCTTGGTAACCTGGCCAAACGATGTTGAGGCCGAGCGATCTAAGATTATTTTCTTGGTATCGCCTGGTTCCAAGATCCGGTCTTTGTAACCTGGCCGAACAATGTTGAGGCCGAGCGATCCAAGATTGTTTTCTTAGTATCACCTGGTTCCAAGATCCGTTCTTAGTAACCTGGCCGAACGATGTTGATGACAACCAGTCGGTAGAATATTCTCCCTTTAGCCCAACTTAACGAGACTTTTTCTGTTAAGAAGTTTGGAACCCTTTATTGATGATGATAAGGGCATGGGCCGTTAAAAAACCTGACTAGCAGGGCCAGGAAAAAGGTACTCACTAGTTACATGTACAAATGCATGAACAATAATAAAGTACAAAACAAAGAAATAAATGAATTGAAGTAAAGCTTATCTATTGGTAAAACGTCTTTAGGTTTTGAGAATTCCAGGGCCTCGGTAGAATCTTGCCGTTCGTGTTGCGTAGGATGTAAGAGCCGTGTCCGGCTTGTTTGACCACTTGATAGGGTCCTTCCCATGTCTGACCGATCTTTCCAAGATGTTTCCCAGCCGCCTCGGCCTTTCTTAGAACATAATCACCGATCTTTATGTCGCTCGGCCTTACCCTTTTGTTGAAAAACTTCATTGCTTTTTGTCTGATGGCTTCTGAACGAGCGGCTGCCCTATCTCTGTCTTTCTGAGAAGTACAAGTTCTACCCTGCGAGCTTCGTTATTTCGTTCTTCTTGATAACTCGAGAGTCTCTGTTTTAAGCGGCATTTCTCCTATGGCTCTGTTTGGGGTTGTTCTGTATGCCCACAACACTTCGTCTAATTCATCTATCTAAGGCTTACGTCCATCTAAACGCTTCTTGAGTGCGCTCATTATCTTCTTGTTGGTGTTTTCTGCAAGACCATTGCTTTGAGGATGAGCCACTAAAGTCAACTGGAGCCTTAGCTTTAGTCGGTTGCAGAACTCTTTGAACTTGTCATTATCAAACTGTCGATCGTTGTGTGTAACTAAGACCATAGGCATCCCAAAACGACTCAGTATAATCTTGCGTACGAAGTTCTCAATTTTCTGTTCAGTAATGGTGGCGACCGCTTCCGCTTCTACCCATTTGGTGAAGTATTCGACTGCTACTATCAAAAACTTCTTCTACCCAGGATCGAGAGGAAAAGGACCTAGTATGTCCATTCCCCATTGAGCAAAGGGGATGGGATGGTTCACAATTTTCAACTGCTGGGTTGGTTGATGAGACAAGTTGTTGTTCCTCTGGCAGGCCTCACATCGGTTAACCTTCTCCTGATAATCTTTCTTCATTATCGGCCAATAATACCCTTGTCTGATCAATTTGTGAGACAACATTCTGCCTCCTAAGTGATTCTCGCACATTCCTTCATGAACTTCGGCCATTGCCCGTTCTGCCTCTTCTTCGCTCAAGCAACGTAATAGCGGCCAGTCATAAGAACGCTTGTACAGGATGTCATTAACAATCACATATTCAGCAGCCTTTACCCTTAGTTTCTTGGCTCCTAAGGCTTCTAACGGTTGTGTTCCCTTAAGAAGGTACTGTTTGATCGGCTCCATCTAACTTGATCGGTCAGCATCTATTTCGAGGACTTTACTAGCTCTCTGAATACTAGGTTGGTCTATCCGCTTGACCAAAATGTTATTCCTTGAATTTTGATCGGAAGCCATCTTGGGGAGTGTGTCTGCCTGAGCATTTTGCCCCCTTTCTATCCTGCTGACCGAGTATTCTTCAAAATTACTCAACTCTTGCTTTACCAATTCCAAATACCTGATCATATTGTCCCCTTTTGCCTCATTTGCCCAGTGACTTGACCGACCACTATTTGGCTATCGCTGTACACCTTTAAAGATTTCACCCCCATCTCTCTTACCAACTGAAGATTGGCTATTAAAGCTTCATTTTCTGCCTCATTATTAGATGCTCTAAATTCTAATCGGAGAGCATACTCCACTTTTTGTTCCCGGTGTGGGCTGATCAAGACCACTCTTGCTCCGCATCCCTTAGCATTGGACGACCCATCAACAAATAAACTCCAAGCAAGGCGTTGCTCGTTCTGTGAGGTAGGTTGACTCATTTCTGCAACAAAATCCGCCAATACTTGGGCTTTGATCGTTGTCCGTGGTTTATAGTGTATATCAAACTCTCCCAACCTACTACCCATTTTACTAACCGTCCAGAGGTTTCAGGCTTTTGAAGGCATTGCCTGAGGGGTTGATCGGTCCATACCTTAATTGTATGACTCTGGAAGTAGGACCTGAGTTTCCGTGCTGCGGTTATCAATGATAGGGCCAGCTTCTGAATAGGTGCATACCGCGCTTCTGGCCCGTTCAATACCTTACTGATATAATAGATCGGGAATTGTTCATTTCCGTCTAATCGAACGATAACTGCGTTGATCGCCCCCTCTGTAACTGCCAGATAAATGATCAACTTCTCCTCCTCAGTGGGGCTCTGCAAAATGGGCGAACTAGTTAGATATTGCTTCAAATGTTGAAATGCTCTCTCGCACTCATCCGTCCATTGGAAATGGGTCACGTCCGCCTTCCATAAAATTTTGAAAAATGGGAAGCATTTGTTCCCCATCCTAGAGACGAATCTACTCAGAGAAACTATCCGTCCTGTCAATAATTGAACATCTTTTAAGCATCTCGGTGAGGGCATTTGAATGATAGCTTCAATCTTTTCTGGGTTTGCTTCAATCCCCCGTTGAGTAATCATGAATCCCAGGAATTTTTCAGATGCCACACCAAAGACTCATTTTTCAAGGTTCAGCCTCATTTGGAATTTATTGAGGGTCAGGAAGACTTCTTTAAGATCTTATACATGTTCGGCGGCCGTCTTGCTTTTGACTACCATATCATCCACATAAGCCTCAACTGTTCGACCGATCTGTTTCTTAAAAACTTCCATAACGAGCCGCTGATAAGTAACCCCTGCATTTTTCAAACCGAACGGCATTACTTGGTAGAAATACGTGCCCTGGTCAGTTATAAAAGTCTACCAGCTGATCAATTTTGGGTAGGGGAAGCTGTCCTTTGGGCATGCTTTGTTCAAGTCAGTGAAATCGATGCACATTCTCCATTTTTCGTTTTTCTTCTTCACTAGTACCACGTTCGTCAACCATTCAGGGTACTTGACTTCCCGAATGAACCCAGCATCGAGCAATTTTCCTATCTCTTTCTCGATCACCCCCTGCCTCTCTTTGCTTTGCCACCGCTTCTTTTGTCTGACTGGCTTACAGTCTTTCTGAATACCAAGAGAATGAGATGTTACTGCTCGAGAAATTCCAGGCATGTCGCTCGGTACCCAGACAAAGACCGATCTGTTCTCTACCAAGCAATTTGTGATCTCTTTGGCCAGCCCTTTTTCAAGTTCAGAGCCCAGATTTGTGAATTTGGACCGGTCTTCTTCATCCAATATGATTTGTTGTATTTCTTCTACAGGGTTCATCCTCTCAATTTCTTTGTTGGCTCTCAAATCAAGAAAACTTGTCAAAACTACCGCTCCATCAAGGGTCCTCGTTTTTGCCACGTAGCATTCCCTAGCGATTCTTTGCTGACCCCTGACAATATCAACTCTATGAGGTGTTGGGAATTTCATTGCTTGATAGTAGGTTGAGACAATTGCTCTGGGGGCGTTTTGGGTGACTCTTCCAATTATTGCGTTATACGCTCCTACAAACTTCACAACCAAGAATTCAACATTCCTCTCTATTTGACGTGGCTTTTGTCCGAATTTTACGTTCAAGAAAACTCTAGCGAATGGGTAGGCTGATGCTCCTGTTACCCCTTTGATGATCCCTCTATTGGCAGTAGTCGCTTCTCCGGTATCTCCATTTGCTTAAATGCATCGTAATACAGTAGGAAGACCGAACTACCTATGTCAATCTTTACCCGTTTTACCTTGCTACCATCCATATTCAAGGTGACCACTAATGCATCATCATGAGGGCAACTAACACCTTCCAGATCAGATTCGTCAAACGAGATCACCCCATCGTTTTGCCACTTTTTCGTTTCTGATAAGTCTTCAGCGACCTGCCTGGCATATCTCTTTCTTCCTCTGACAGTGGACTCTCCTGCTGCACTACCACCAGAAATCATGTTTATGACCCTAACCGATCGGTCATCCTACTGTCCAGCATTTTTGTCACCTCTTACCCTGGACTGTCGTCTCGCGTCACGTCGGTCGTTTGAATTCCTGTTCTGCCCCACTCCATTGTTCGTATCATTTTGCTTCCAAGGCTTTCTCCAGTTGTCAGACCGACCACTCCTACACTCATTATCCCGTTTGGCATTTATACCGTACTTCAAAAATCTACCTAGCCTTCCCCTTTGGATAAGGAATTCGATTTCTCGCTTTAAGTCCCAACAGTCCTCCGTGTCATGACCTACATTTCTCTGGAAACGACAATATAAAGCAGAATCCCTTTTTTTTAGGGGAGTTTTCAACTTACTAGGTTCTCGGAGGGATTCCCCTTCTGTTCTCATGACTGCCAGTACTTCCGCATACTGCCTGTTGAGCGGGGTGAAGGATTCTTATTGTTGGTCCTTTCGATCGGTCGGTTTCCTCCAGCTAGACTGATCCTTCTGTCGCTTGTGTAAATCATCTGTTCTGCCATTTGGCCAGCGGTCATCTACCCTATGTTTCATTTTTTCAACACTTCCTTGAGCTGGATATACTTATCTGCCCGATTTCTTATCTCTCGAATTGACTTGGGCTGATCAAGGGCCAATGACTTCTTGAACTCTTCATCCCTCATGTTGCTCATAAAGGCAGCCAACATGGACGAGCAGGTGAGGTCAGGAACTTCAACAGCTTCATTGTTAAACCGAGTGATGAACTCCCGTAAACTTTCATTCCTTCCTTGGGTCAACTACATCACTTCCAAGGCAGTCTTTTGTGGCCGTTTACTTGTAGTAAACTGGTTGAGGAATAACAGCTTAAAATTCTCAAAATAAGTGATGCAACGTGGGTGTAAACTGTTGAACCATCGTCAGGCTCCTTCTTGAAAGGTTGTACAGAAAGCCTTACATTGAATGGCATCGGGGATGCAATACAGGTTCATTATCGATTGAAAGTATTAAAGATAGTCGAGGGGATCGGTCTTTCCGGTGTATTTTTCAAGCATTGGTATCTTAGTACCGACCACTGGAAGGCTATCTAGGATCTCCGGAATGAAAGGAGAGCTGTATTATGTTGATGGCTGATTCGGGCGGGAATTTATGGCCTTATTGTTTCGATCGTCCATGATTTTTTCAAGAGTTTCAGTAGAATGGCGATCGACGATCATACCTATCTGCCGAGCAGGGGTTTGCTGCTGTTCCGTATGAGATTGTAAGATTTGGCGAATCAGGAGATCGGTATCTTCCTCTATTTGTCTTTAGGTAAGGGAGATTTGTTGTGGAGCAGGAGGGTTTGTGTTTAGGGGGTGTTGGATGTGAGGGTGTGAATTGTTTTCGGCGTTATCCTTAAAGGCTACACTATGCTCTTCTTGATCTCGATTTTGGGGTGGTGGTTGGTCATTCGGATGCGAAGATTGTGTTTGGTTATTTGGGTTTAATGGGGGTAGCTCATCTGTGCTAGGGTTTTGGGTGATGGGTGGAGGACGGATCTGGGGATCTTGATGCGTCGGTGGAAGGGCGGCAGGTAATCGCAAGCCCAGTCGTTGTAGTGCAAGTGCCGCGATAGCGGCTACATCCGAATTTGTTGCTGCCGCCTGACTTATCTGAGTGCTTCTGGACATGATGCCCTGACGCCCGGCCCCACGGTGGGCGCCAACTGGTTCGGTCTGATTTTGCTGAGGCTGGGCGCCGTTGTTTGGATCCATGAGGTCAGTTAACTTCAGCTAGGAAATACCTGCAAAAACAATAGAAGGCCCACCGAGGGTTGATCGCCGGCCCACCCCTCCGATGCTTAAGTCAGTTCTTTTGTAATAGCTTCTGTGGTTGTGAATAGAGAGTATTAAGGTTCTGTTGTCATACCTACGTCATGAGGAGGTAGTGAACTTATATAGTGAATACCTGCCGGGCTTAGCTCATCATCTTGTAATTCCAAACTTTATGTCAAAAGAAAGATAAAAAATGTTCTACAACTTTCATGAACAACTTGGAAGCAAATTCAACCTATAAATACATCAAATTCTCAACCAAAGTTTCTGCCTATTTAAGTCATCCTCAACATTAACACAATTTTCCAAAAATCATAACTTCTTATATCCTTGTCCAAAAATTCCATATTTTATAGCCATGAAAAAATCAGAAAACATACTACAATTCTCATGAAGGACTTACAAGCAAATTCCATCTCTAACTAGTTCAAAATCTCCATTATTGGAGCTGCCCTGTTTAAGAGTGTGAAATCAACATATACCCTAAACCTTATCCATACTTTCAAACTCCGTAACTCACAATTCCTATATCCAAAAATAGCATATTACACCTCATTCTAATGCTGAAACATTCCTCTATAACTTTTCATAAGACCATTTAGGTTAATTGATATCAAAATAATCCAGAATTTAGCTTCAATGTACAATCACCACAAAACCTACACTTAGCATATTTTCCAGCACCAATCACATTAACATCTAAAAGTTAATAGGTCAGTACTCTCAACCTAGATATCAAAAAATTTCATACTTAGT